>JAAAKG020026138.1:0-19952 GCA_010014905.2 Druon quercuslanigerum | reverse complement strand
TGGTCTCGTGACAGTATTAATGTGTAGAGTTTAATGTGTAGAGTTTAATGTGTAGAGTTTCAATGTGGAGAGTTTCAGTGTGGAGAGTTTAATGTGTAGAGTTTAATGTGTAGAGCTGCAATGTGGAGAGTTTAATTTTCGAGTTTAATGTGTAGAGTTAAATGTGTAGAGGTTTTGTGTGGAGACTTCATTGTGCACAGTTATTGTGTACAGTCTTAAAAAAATTTGTTATAAAAAGTTGTAGAGTTAATCGTCGAACCTTAAATGTGTAGGTTTTAATGTGTACTCGGCGTTTTCGCCTAATGTGTAGAGTTGATATAATGTGTAGTATCGATATGTGTAGTATCGACCGGGCCCCGATTTAATGAGAGTTGGATTTTGAGTTTTCTCCATTTATTTCTCATGGCTAAAATGGAACATATACAGACAGATAAAGTTCGTACATCTACAAACTGTTTTATCTAACTTATGCTGAGATATGAAATTGATAAAAACTAAATAGGTGCAAATTCACATAAATTAATGAATTCTCATTCATAATGTATGAGAATGTAAAAAATATATCAAAAACGGATTTTTTAAGTCATTATTTCTTCCGAATTACTGTTTACTTGTTACTGGCCTAACTTACCAGTTTTCATAAAGAAAAACAAGCAAAAATATAAATGAAATAACCACAAATGCTATATAAATAAATTGTAAGAAATTCTATCTTTTTCGGTAACGAATTTCAATTTTCAAATGCATTTTTAGCCATTTAAACATTTTAATTTCCTCAGAAATTCTCATTTTTTTGTCTGTTGTGAGAATTAACGCACATTTCGTTGAAATCGAAAACTGGTCGATTCCAGCAAACGCGGTTTGTAAATAATGGCAATTGTTTTATTCGCAATTAGCGATGCGTTGGAAGTGCAGTACAAGGGTGAAGGGGAGCGAGAGTAGAGTAGATGCAAGAAGAGAAGGCTGTGTGAGATGGTTGAACAAGAGACTGGGTTTTTGGCGATCCGGAGGGATGAGGAGAGACAGAGAGAGAGAAGAGAGAGGGAAAATGGTATGGGGTGGGTAGATGCTGGACATGGTGGCCACTGGCCCAAGAGAGAATACCCTTGTGCACACGAATATTACGAGCGAACATGTGGGTTGAGCACTCGCTAGGTTTATTTGCGTTATATCTGCAAATACGTGCGGCAATGCGTGTCCGGTGAATGCTAATGCAACGTGGGTGTGGGTGCACGTGTACATATAAGTCAGCACCGTGCAAAGGTAATTTTCAATGTGTGTGACGCAGTGCATCCAGACGAAAGTGCACGTGCGACCACATGTCATAATTGCATGCACATGTAGCTCCATGCAAATGCATTGTCACGATTTTCAGTTTCTTGACTCTTTACTTTTTCACTTGTCTGATGTCTAGAGTGTATAATTTGTTGAATTTACAAAGATTTTTCAAAACGAAGATAAATGGAAAAGGTAAGAATAAATGATTTTTGATTAATTTATTGATTTTTACTTCCACTTTTCACTTAAAAACACATGGCGCACTCGACCGGAAAGAATCATCGACAAGCAGCGACAGAGGACCACAGATCCAATTATCAGCACTGATATAAGTCCCAGATTATCTCAGTCTGTTCTGCGCAAGTCACTAATGGTAGTGTATTAAGGGTTAAGGGAAGTTAATGAAAGGTAACGGAAGTTAAATAGTCCATTAATCCCGATAGTCCGTTAATAGTTAACGAAAAATTTAACTCAGTTAATTAACGGATTAACGGATTAGCAAACCGATTTACGGTTTTTCCCAACTCTGCTAAGATTATAGTTGTGATACAATTTATAGTTAAGTATTTTATAGGTCTTTTTAAAAGTAACAATTTGTTTTCTACAATTAGGTTTCTTATCTCACGAGGCTGGCTAAACATTTGAATTTTCGACTTGTCAATAACACTTTTGATATGTTAAAGAAAAATCAAAATTTCTATCAATAAAATATTGAGCATGATAATGTATAGAATATTAAAGCCAACATTTAATTTCTTGGGATTTTTATAAATGTCGCATAGTTTCGCTGACAAAATGGAATTAAAAATTTTTAAAAAGCTTTATCAAGATTAAAACAAAAACTGTAAATCTGATCGCAATATGGTCTGAGGTAGGGTTTTAAACCTTTTTGACATCAATAATTATTCTTCACAAAATTTTTTGTACAATTAATAATGAACAAAAATGGTTTCTGTTGATAATATTGATCATTAATGTATCAATGCGGATTTTATTTTTATTTATTGATCCAACAGAAAACGCGGGTGTCTACTTTTTTTTAGTTTTTTGTATAGTTTTTTTTTTAGTTTTTAGTTCAGGACCATTCGGAATGGTTCGGGATATGCTGGTGATTAAAATATAGTATGCAAGAGAACTTAAAAGTATTGATAAAAGTTATGTAACATTTAATTTATTATCTATATTATTTATCTATATTAGAGTTAATTTACTAAAACTGCAAACTTGAAGGTGTTGGAAATCGAACCTTTTATTGAGGAATACATTATTTTCACGGCAAACATTAATTTTTCGTAAGACAGAAATTAGCGGGTAGCAGACGACAGTAATTGAACGGTGAGAATCGTTCGCACATTTATTTTTTTACTCACAATTCTGACATCATAGAAGAACTCTCGAACCCAACAACGTTTTCGAAGGGCCACATCTTCATGATGATAACCCTAGATTTTGCGAAATACGACGCAAAATGGAGAAAAATTCAGAATAGACTGACATGTCCTATGTCTGTGTTATAACGGTATTTTTGACCAGCCGCCAGGTCACCTTCGCGGCATTCACGGTATCGCGAAGCCCTGCGTTATCGACCGGGGGTCTCGACTACAATTCTCAAAGGGGAAAGCCTCTTATTCGACATTGACTTTTTGATTAGACTATCATCAATCAATAGTACGTCAAAAATAATTAGACACGTGTGCCGGAATTTTTGGTCCCTCATAAGAGCTATGAGCGTTTGTAAATCACATTAGCTAAGAGTGCCCAAGCTCTACCGGTTCGTGCGTTCACTGGTTGAAGCTTTAAAATTTTATTTTTCCTTTTCACAGAAAAATAAAAATTCTAAATCACATTCTTACCCTTTTTAAACTGTTCGATTATTTTTATTATTTAATTACTTATACAATTTAATTAAGTTTCCAGTTTTAGTCCATTTAAATCTCTCAAATATCACTGTGTTTTGTTTGTTAAAAGTTAATAACAATTACTTCTACCAAACTGTATTATGTTCTGTTCTAAGTTTTGCAGATTAAATCAAATACATGCAAATTAAATTAAATGCATGCAGATTAAATAAGTCCTATGTTGATTTAATAGCAATTTATTTCACACACTATTGAAATACAAAAACAAATGAAACTGTGGGAATTAGAAACGTTGTTACAAAATTAAACAGAAAACTGTACGTCACGATGACAATAATTAGCAATTCGTCTTGTACCGAGTGCGTCTCTCAGAGTACTGACTCTCCAGCCTCTTCTGCCCCAGGCCCTTTCCAGGATCAGTCCCTGGTTGCCCTGTTGCCACTTCAGGTTTCTAATTCGTGATAATTTTGGAAATATGTGGCAACGTTGTGCTACTCAGAAAAGTGATCCTTGAGCAAGGGTTACAGTATCAGTCGAGTACAATCAGTAGTACAATAAAGTAATTTCAGTTTACGACAAAACCTTGCTTTCTGTCGATTTCCCTTGCTTAAGGAAAACTTTAATGCTATTCTTGAGATGAGAAAGTTGACAAAAATAGTGGAAAGAGCCTGAAGGATAGATAATACACTTTCAGTTTCTAAAATAAACATATTCTTGAGCATAGTCTAAACACACTGTGTTTCGTATAGTCTTGCTGCCAAATAGAATTTTTAATGATTAAAAAAGCATTTCCAATGAATAAAACCGTACAAGTTGGTCAAAAATGACTGATTAACTAACTCGACCTCTATTTTGAGGCCTTAAATATGTGGGCCATAGCTCAATCCAATCTGATTTGTCTTTCAAAAGTTATTGAGCATACACAACGCTAAGAACTACAAACTACTGACCCGTTCGTGTAATCTTTCTTTCTGAATGAGGTAGTCTCAAAACATGGAGATTTACTAAAAACCGACGAATTAAAAATTTTACGTAAACCTAATGCCTTATGATTAGGATAAAAATGTTACAAATATATTATAACCTTTCGGTAACGTTGTAAATAATGGTCACATTCTTCTATAATTTTGAATACCTTTTTATATCACGCAGTATAGAAATAAGTTTTTTTTCTTCATCAAGTTGGCATGCTCATATTTCCAGAAATTTCTTAATTTTAGTGCAAATATAATCAGAAAGTTTGATATATAAAAAAAAACATATTATTTTGTACATATTCGAAAGAAGGTCAGTTAGTATGATTTCCTATTATTTCACATTTCACGTTATATTTTTCACATCTCATTAAGGTTAATAGTCATATTCACGCCATATGTTAGAGCTTTCCTTAAAGCTAGCTTTGACATACATGACGTCAACTTGACAGCAAAAATTAAAACTTGGAAAATGAAAAGCAAAATTATATGCATAATACTTAACCCCAGACTCGAAAAAGTCCTTACTATAGTTTTGAGATTTTGTGAAAAAAAAAGTTTTTGAATTTATTAGATGGCAAAATATTCAGAGAACACACACTTGTATAATGTTCTTTAAATTTTATATTTGAAAACCTGTCACTCAGGATTAGAAATTCTCTTTAAAACTTACAGTTTTAATAAAGTGTTACCTCGAATGTTCCTACACTTTTCTAATTCAATAAAATTCTTTAAAAATCATGAGCAATTAGCGCAGATGAAAACAAGCTGATTAGAAGCAGTTGACATTAATTTCCCCCCTTTCAATATACATTAAAATTGAGGGTGTCTGCCTGCAGACGGATAGAAGAAAAACAGTCGAAAACATGACGCCTCCCGGATATAATAAGGAGTGGACAGAGTGTATAGGCAAGGAGGTCAAACAGTTTCGCTTTACACGGCGAAACCTCCGTTTCAACTCTGGAGGGTTGCTCGGTCGCAGTTGTGCAACGACAAGGTGAGAAGGGGGATGGATTTATGTATAGCTCTTGCGGTCGCTTGGAGAACACAAGTCCAGTAAATAAGCGCTGGGATAACAAACACTCACACAGATTCAAATTTGCACACAAACGAAGAAAACCACAAACACATACACGTGTATGTACATTATGTGTACATCCATATAAGCGCTGTGGTCAGTCCTACGAGAGGGAAATACTCCCCAGGAAAGACTTGTCCGCGCTCGTAATCGACCGGAAGGACCCGGGTTACGTGCGCTCCTGGTTTTAAATTAAAGCGCAGCTTGGATAAGCACTTGGGTGTACATTAGCAGGTACACTGCCAGGACAACCAGTATGAACCGACCGTCTTTATCGGCAGTGCTTGAGCTCCATTTTTCTTTTTGAGGTGTTAAAATAATTCAAGACAATATGCGAACCGTACGTCGTTCCATCCATTGTCGACCCGATAAGCCACCGTAGCCAACGACCATAGAATAGTATAACATTCGCTCTTTTTTCTCGACCGGAAGGGACTGCTTTAGAGAGTCCGGTCTTATTATCTCGGATTACGTACTTACTTTTTTCAGGGAGTAGTAGCATGCTTGCATAAGCCGGGCTCGTTTCCACTTGTCAAAACACCCCAGAACTACCGATAAGTAAATTCGGCCTTTGATAAAAGGAGAAAAGTTGACTGTATCATCAGAGCAAGATCATTTTTTGTAATAGAGTGTAGATCGATAATTATTTATGAGGTGTTTTTAATGAGAGACATTTACAATAATTCGAAATTATTTATTGTGGTTAATCATGGTACAGTTATAAAATTATCTCAACATTGTCCTTTAAAATAATGGAATACAATAAATCTTTAAAACAAAATTAATCATACATACGAACAAGTTGAATAATAAGAAATAATGTAATATTATTATTAACAGACCTTCTAAAAAAATGTAAATTATATTATTCTAAAAAAAGTATATAAATCTGCGTGGAGTGAGTACTATTTGAATTGTTTTCGATCAAAAATTCCGATAGAAGAGACTAGAATAATGAGACTTTTTTAAGCTTTTGAATTACCTATTATTTGAAAATTATTCTAATTTTTTGGCTTATTTTAAAGACTGCATTCTTCTGAAATCATTCCTGAACAATTGAAAAAATTGAATGGAAGGAACTGAAAGAACTTGTTTCATTTTAATTCTAAAGATGAAAAATGAAAGGCGCTTCTGAACACAGGACCCGTTGTTCAAAGCTTTTAATAATAAAAGTACATATAACTTCAAATTTCAATAAAAAATATTTGGAGATTGTTTTTTTGGCCACGTTAAACTGATAAAGAAATCTATAAAAGTGCATGAACAAGTCTGTAGATCGTTTCAGTCAAAATGCCATTCTTTTGATTCTGAAAATGCCAAGAATTATTTTCAGTTTAAAGAAGTTCAATAGCCTGGGAATTAGACACGCTGATATATTTATTACCATAGGCACAGGAGAAGCAATTTTAATGGAACATATTATCTGATATCAATGGTAATCATGTGGCGAATTCACAAACATTTCGCCCCCTACCCCCACACTAAAAGCCAATCCATGCTGCGAACGTCAAGCGGACGAATATAAAATGGTAAAATGAAACGTTAAATCTAATTGCTTCATGCATTGCAATTTAACTGGGAAAGATAGATCCATGCATTCGATCGTATATTTTTACTTTTTACTCTTAAATACTGTTTTAATTTTTCACAGTAATAATCTGTTTACATAAATGTAAAGAAGTAGATAATTTGACAAAATATTAGATACGCTGATTTATAGAAGTTAATAAAAGTAAATGAAATATAGAAAAAAAGCTTTTCAAGCAAAATTATTTTTCAATATGAAAATCCTTAGTTTGATTTATATACTTTTACAACGAATAATTCGACAGGTGACTAGTATATTTTTTGCCTAAATGAAGCAAATTTGATTCCATTTTGCACCATCACGAGTTTCAAGAAACACGGCATGGGTCGTTCGTCTTAATTAAAACGTAATTTTCTAATTGACTTGGAATAGTTAAATAGATTTATTACTGGTTTCAACTCTCATCTACACCCACGAACCCATGGGCGCGTTCTGAATGTGCGTTGTTCGCTCAACATATACCTCATGAACCATAAATTTATCACATTCCTGAAACAGCTAATACCTTGTATTAAAGTGCCCAAGATTTTATGAAGCTTCCTGCTATTAATTTTCTTAATAAAATTTAATAAAAAATCTATTCCTTTGTGTTATCTTAGAAAAATAATTAAAAGATCTCATGTATGTTTCACATAACAACTGTAGTCAATATTTGGACTTACGTATATGTGCTTTCAGACTAATTTTGGGCTTGAAGTAACCCTTTGTTTTTACAATTTTTTACTGCAAAGACCCTGAGTTTTACATCAAGACTTTACTGCTTATTTTTATGCATGTATGAACTTAATGACTCCACTAATATACTTTCTTTGCCATAAACGATTCATTAGTACTGTACTTTCTCGATAGAAGCAGCTCCATACAATTAATGATCTTAAGTTAGCTGTGTCATTCAGTCCGTAATTATAAGTTTGATAAATTTGTATGGTATTAAAATAATCAATCGTACAAATAAACACCAGCACTTTGCAATTGAATAGCTTCCTAGAGCTTCATACAGTTAATTCTTGCTACTGGAACGTAATATCATTCAGAAAGATCATAATAAGATTTTTTTTGAACGTCTTAAGTTTTATAAGGATAAAATTAATTTAAAAAGAGCATGAATATCAAAATAATTTAATAAACCAATTCAGAAGAAATAATTGACCACAAATGTGTAGAGTGAACAAATTATTGTAAATTGTAGAGAAACAATATTCGTAGAGCAAATAGAACTTAATTTTTAAGTAAAAATATTTGTGAAATATTATTCGAAGCAGAAGATAAAAATGCGTGTGATAAATTGCACTCTAATGAACCACGTTTCCAATCTTAGGAGGACGAGGGCAGGTAGGGGCTGATGCCAAACTCGACGGTTAATAACAACGGGTGGAGGAAAGATGAGTGGAAGTATGTAATTATTAGCCGCCTGATTTTCGTCCGCACGTCCGTCGTCATTTTTTCCCGCTGAAACCAAAAGTTCGGCTCTCCAAAACGGCATAAACGTCGAAGTTGGGAATTCCCAAAGGGCTGAAGGGCCAAATTTTGGAAATACATGCCATGCCACAGTTCGGCTCTCCAAAAGAGAAAAAGTTCTAAAGTTTTTAACTTCAATAGAGCATAAGTGCCACAGTTTAAATTCCAAAAGGGATTAAGTATCAAACTTTGGCAGAAGAAAACAGAATAAGTGCTAAAGTTTGATACGTTAAAAGGGAATAAGTTTCAAAATTTGGAAACCTAAAATGGCACAAGTGCCAATGTTTGGGACAACAGAAGGACATAAGTGCCAAAGTTTGAAATTCTAAAACGGTATACGCGGTAGTGTTTTGAATTCCAAAACAACATGAGCACCATACATGGGAATTTCGAAATGGCCAACATTTGGTATAACAAAAAGGCATAAGTGCCAAAGTTTTGTATTTCAAAATAGCATAGGCGCTAAAGTTTGAAACTCCAAAAGAGCATAAGTACCAAAGTTTGGGACTCCCAAAAGCAATAAGTGTCATAGTTTGGAATTCCGACAGGAAATAAGCGCCAATGTTTGAAGCCCGAAAAGTGCATAAACGACAAAGTTTGATATTGCAACACGAAATAAGTGCTAAGGTTTGGAATACTAGAATGGCATAAAATTCCATTTTAAAGCTCCTAAAAGGCACGGGTGCCCAAGCATGCAAATTCGAAAGGGCGTAAGTACCAAACTTCGGAACTCCAACAGGGAATAAGTATGCGAAAGTTTCGAATTCGAAAAGGACATAAACGCCAAAGTTTAGAACGCGAAAAAGGCATACACGCTAAGGTTTGACATTACAAAACGGTTTGGGATACGGAAAAGGTATGAGGGCCAAAATTTGAAAATCCCTAAAGGCATTAATACAAAAGGATAGATTTCCCAAAGGACATAAGCGCCAAATAAAAAAGCCAAACAATCCACAAACATAAGATGTGAAGGCATACATTTCCTTTTTATTAAGTTTGGTATAAATCAAAATTTCCTATTTTTAGGAACCCCTATATCGAATCCACCATTATAAAAAATACAATTATTTTGTCCTAAGCATTGACACTTAAGCTCTTTTCGAATTCCAAACTTTGGCGCTTCTGCCCTTTTAGTGTTCGAAAATTTGGCTCGTATACTCTTCTAGTATTTTACACTTTGATACTGCCCTATCTTTTTCGTGATAGCCGGTAAAAATAATAAGAAAGAGCTGCTACTTGACACTTTGGAGGAAAAAAAGACTCTTTATTTTTAAAAATTCAAAGAGGTCACGCAACCTAGAGTCCTTTTTCAACATCATTTGCAACACGCGGGAATATTCAAAGAGAATACATTTTTAACATTCACTTATATCCCTTTCTTGTGCCAGGCACTGGCGTTTAAGACGTTTTGGAATTCCAAACTTTCACACGTATACCCTTTTGAAGTGTCAAACTTTGAAACTTATGCCCATTTATGGTGCTCAACTTTGGCACTAAGGCCCTTATGGAATTCCAAACTTTGGCATTTTAGCCTTTTTGAAGCGCATAGGCTCTTTTGAAATTATAAACTTTGGAGCTTACGCACGGTGCAATGAAAAGTGAAACGATACATACGAAAAGAAGGTTATTTATGCTGCTTGTAGTTCTTAAGTGTCAAAATAACTATTAACTATTAGAAAGTTCAAGTTAATAATTGGTTTCGAGTTCTCGTATATTTCGAGGACCCGAAATAGTTTAGGTCCTCAAAACATTCAAGAACCCGAAACTGTTTGAGTATTCTAAAATTTCGAGTACCCGATTGGGCTCGAGAATCCGAACAGGTCGAATTCTCGAAATTTTCGAGTATCCAAAACAATTCAAGTACCAGAAACATATGGCATACATGACACTAATAAAGTAGCCGACAGTTTTGAGAAGCCGAACTGTTTCTGGTTCCCGAAACCAACCGGGTAGTCAAAATTTTTGGATTCTGGAAAGTTCTAGTATTCTCGAGCCCGACTCGGTCCGAAAAATTTTAGCTCACTCGGCCTAAGCTTTCCAGCTTTTTGTGCACTTCTCTTAGGTAAATGTCCCAGTAATCATAAAACTTGGTTATAATTTTAATATATTGGTTACACAATATGTTAAAAGTAATATTTAATGATAACACTCACTTATTCTTTGCATTTTATAATTGTAAATAGAAATTACATTCATTCAAATTAAATAAAAAGAAAGAAAATTGGTATCGCAATTACGGGGACGCTTACCTTTTTTGATGAAAATTTCGTTCATTTTGTTTAGTTCAATTGGTGGAAACTTCGTCTTCGGTTAGGAAGTTATTCTTTTATGGCAGAAAAATCATAGTTGAAAATGAAATTTACTGTTAAAATTTCAAATTTTCGGGTTAAAACTTCCATTGCCTTCGAGAAAGTTCGTCATTTAAGATCAGAAATTCAACTTTATTGCTTTGATTTTAATATTTTTTGTTTAAAAATACAACTATTTTCACAAAGCTATATTTTCTGCTTAAAAATTCATCTCTTTTGACAAAAATCATTATTGGTTGAAAATTCAACTATTTGGTTTAAAATCAAACATATTTCGACTTGAAATATTATGAATCTTAAGTGTTTTTTATTTAATTCATATGTTATTCAGAGCAATTTTATTTGAAAGAATTCACTCTTCGAACGCAGGGAGGGGTAAGATAGTAACACGGTTGTCAAGGAGGGGAGGCGGAGATGTCAAATGGATAACTTCTTAAAGGATAGATAATTTCTGATTCTTAAATTTGGGAATGACAATTGTTGTATATAAAATAGTAAACGTCTATTAAATATTCTTCACGCACTGTTTTCATCGATTAGCGGGTTTATTGTAAAATAGGTAAGCAACACTTTTTTATTTATCATAAAATAGAGATAGATCAATATAGTATCTAAGGATCTGTCCATAAATTACGTAACGCGTATTTCTTTTGTTTAAATAAAGACAAGAAATAAATTGCCTCGCAGCCAAAAGGGATACAACAATATAAACAAAAGAAAAACGCGTTACGTAATTTATGGACAATCCCTAAACTAATGATGAGAGTAAAAAGGTTTACACCAAAAAAGGAATTTCATACTCAACTGTATTTGGAATTAAGTTACGTTCCTGCATTATTGGCCAATTGGCCATGTTCTGCAGAGATGCTCTCAAGTTGCCTTAATGGAGCGCATAGAATGTGAGATATTTGACTGGTAAGGGCGGGAACCATGGAATATGAAATCTTTATACTTTGAAGATCCCCTTAAGTTTGGAATGGCTGGCAGTGGTCGCGATTCGCAATACAGAGGGCGAGTATCTTTCATCCCCGAATCGCAACGAAACGAGCTATCCTCTTCTCTGGTAAAATTTCTGGAAAATCGAGAAATTCTTATAAAGGTGCCCATGCTGCCTTGGAGTTAGGCCAACCACGCCTCCTTTCCCATAAAGTCTCGATACCAATCGTTGTCCCGTACGAGGCGCGGCAAGTACAGACGCGTTCAATTTAATAAAGGTAATAACGTTAAAGGTATTTTCGTTTTTCGCCAGCTGTATATAAATCCAGTGGATGAGGCAGACGAAGCGAAATGTGTCGGCGATTGGGCGAAGATCCAAAAACCTTCCCCTAGATCCTCCTCAGGATCGCGAAAAGACTTGAGTATCCTTAGTCCAATCGGTGAGCTCAACGACTGGTTTCGAATTCTGACTAGTTTTTATCAACTGCTACGTTCCTATCCTCCATCTCTCTTTACGTCTTTCTTCCAAGGTTTAACGAAGCGTCCCTAAATTTCCGTGCCGATCGCCTTGGATAGATTCATAAAACTTAGATCTTTACCGCAATGCGGCAACTACCTCTTTGCACATTTTTAAAGCTGCTGCTTATCGTAGCATCAACAAGGGGGTTCAGCGCAAATTATGCGCAAGAGAAAAAATCACATTTTTTATGTCATCCAGAATAGGTTAAACCGCAATGTTTAAAGATTTAAAAAAAGAAATAAGTAGTTCATATTCAGCAGATGAATTAGGCTACCAGGTTTCAATAATAATTTATCCATAATTCCATAAATACTATAAATATGGATAAAAGAAAGCCCGAAAAACTTTATTTTTAAAATTCCCTGAATTATCATTGATTTTTCCCTTAAATTTTTCTTAATGTACCTGAACATTACTATCCAAAGATCAGAATTTTAATCTTGTAACATTTTTAGCATGCAATCTTTTATAACCGGAATAAAACTTTTTTATGTTTGAATATTTCATATTTACGTTTGTCAACCAAGACGTCACGTTCCTCCCATAAAGTATGGATTTTCAATCCAAAAGGATGAATTTTGAACAAAATAGTTGCAATTCCATCCCAAAAAGATATATTTTAACAAAGTAGTTAAATTTTTTAACCAAATAGTTCAGTTTTCTACAAACATGAATTTTCAATCAAATCGTTCACTTGTCAAACAAAAAGTTTAGTCGTTAACCACAAATAGTTCAATTATCAACAAAAAGGTGAATTCTCAACAAAAAATACAAAATTTAATGTTTCAAGGAAACAAAAAAAAAAGAAATTTACCACAAAATACAGTGCAGCTCTGAGACTGGGCTGGTTTTGGGGCTACAGGAGGTGGGGAATTTATCAGATAGAGTGCTGTTTCGGAAGTAAACGCTTTTGTTTATCACGTATGTGTGACCACCGTACACTCCCCGCAGCTCCTTTTAATCCTTCTTCCGACACGACGTCAATTCTCAGAAGAACTATATCAGTGGCCTCTATCTCAGAGTT
The DNA here is from genome assembly GCA_010014905.2 of Druon quercuslanigerum. Taxonomy (NCBI): domain Eukaryota; kingdom Metazoa; phylum Arthropoda; class Insecta; order Hymenoptera; family Cynipidae; genus Druon; species Druon quercuslanigerum. Next base: position 6,928 of record JAAAKG020026138.1, on the reverse strand, counting down.
TCACTGTAGTTACACTTTTAACCAAAAAGTTGAATTTTCAACAAATCTATCAAATTTTTAGCAAATACACAGCGTCCTAAAGATAAGATGCCAACTCTCGCGTTTGACTAGATGATACTCAACCAAAAATATAAGCAATAAATAGTTAACCGAGAAGTTAGCCCTAGAAATTCTTGCTTGCGGAATTGACCAAGGTGAATCTAGAAGTTGTTGCAGTCGCTTTTGTCTCCCTTTCTTTTGTATATTGGCATGATAATCGCTTTTTCCAATCACCTGGGACTTCTCCTACTTCGATGCATAGATTTATTAGTTCGCACAGTCTATGTGGTATGTACTCGCCACCGTGTTAAAGAATTTCAGCGTTAATACTGTCTACCCGGAAGCTTTGCCGTTTTTCAAGTTCTTGATTATATCCCTAACCTCAGTCACACAGAATTTTTCAATAGAGTTTTCTAACGCATTGTTTTGTACATCGCCGTTGTGGTGTCCTATAGCTTCATTTACTGATTGTCCCCTAAAATGGTCTCTGAAAGCGCCACTAACCCCGTCTTCTTCATATTGCATTTGCCCGTTGCCATTTCTCACGCTGACAAATTCTGTATTTTTAATTCCTTTCATTGCTTTATAAAGCAGTTTCTTGTATCCTTCAAAGTCGTTTTGTATTTTCTTCTCTTCTTCTGCTATAATTTTATCTTTGTTTTCTCTAATTAGTCACTTGAGTATTCTCTTTTTGAGTCTGCAATCATCTATTCGTCTGTTTATTTCCTCATCGCTAAGACCTGTCCTGTTCAACGTTCTTCGGTACGCCACTTTCTTTGATTTTTGGGCAGCAATTTTTTTTATCGAAAAATGTCATGAGGATAAATTGTTTGAGCTTCCGAGTACTAAGAATAGACAAACATAGAACAGACGACGACAGACGTACACAGACATATACGTCAGCATTTAACTGAATCCGCAAAAGTCACTTTCACAGAAAACCAATGCCTTCTAATTTATCAGCATATAAAGAAAACAGAAATAGAAAAAGAAGGAAAATAAGTCATTAAAAAGAATATTATATCATGGTGATTGCAAAGTTCTTTTTCAAAATTCCTTATCCTTTCTTTGACTAAGTATTATTTCCCCTGAACATTCATATTCAAAGAGTCTTACAGATATTCCCTAACTTTCGCAAGATTTTTATCAAAATCGCGGACCTTTCCCTAACTTTCCCTGACTCATAAAATTTCCTGACTTTTGCCTGACTTCTGGTTTTCTGCAACCTATAGCCACCCTGAATAATAATTTTTAACATCAAAATCCTAATATTTCTGAACAATTCTTCACAATAGAAAGATTAAACTTCGTTCTGACAATCAATTCAATCTCACGTTCAATCTGGTTTGCACTGTTTTGATCTTCTTACCGCCGATTTGATCGGACTTGCACGTGTGTGGCCTGTACGAAAACGTTTGAAGAATTGGTCAGTATACCGCACATTTCGAATTGAAGCTTCGCCATAAGATTTTCCATGTCATTCAAAGCACGTAAGGATTTTAAAATCGAACCGTAATTCGTCCTTACAATTCACGGAATGCTAATGCCTCTTTAACGAGAAAACGTCTACATCAAATGACACGGGGTTCCAAAATTTGGACTGCTGCCACCGCTATAAGCGAGCACAGCATCTCAAAGTTTTCTCGTTATCCTAAAATATAATAATACGGGCAATAACAATGCACCTCTGTACTTGACGAGTACAGCCGACAGAAGAGCGGCTTAGCGAGAATGTTATACTTCCAAAATGTGTTCTGGAGTCCTTATTACTACGAACTACAGATGCACTTCTACCCTCGCCAGATACCGCATGATTAGTAGATTTGCAATTTTGTTACGAACCTACATACCGAGGTTACTTGTACTCATTTTCATGACAATGATGAGTTTAGTTATTAATTGCGGCGTTTTAGAACATAAATTAAAGGGATAGATTAACCATTAGCTGTACCACTGGGGTCCAGGCCTATGTAAATGCTAGGTGATTTTTTTTTAATTGGGCAGGGCACAGTGTAACTACGGAGAGGCGCATTATTGCCTTGAGGCGTAAAACCTCTCTCTCTCATAGTTCACGCATGTAATTTAAACTTACAGTAATTGTCGCGTTTCATCACCTGACTTAATAAATACTTACTATTAAATTATATATAAATATTGCGTCGCCAGAAATTGAAACCGGTGAACAATTCTCGAATGCAATAAATCCACCTTACGAAAATAGAATAAGTTTTTTAGAGTGATGATTGTAAAAACAAATGAGGTTCTGAGATAAATTTAACAAGTAATGAATATGGAGTGTACTTTGGCGATGAATAAAAAAGGGGACTGAAATTGTCTGGTACCTTTGGTGATCAGGAATAATGAAAATAGACGTGTCGACGGCTGGATGGAAGTCATTGAAAGAGGCTAATGAAGCGAATCGATGCTCCCCACTTTGCTTGACGCAAGATAAACGTTATATAGTGCCAACGGAGTTGACTCATTTCTCGATAAAGTCGATCGGCGATTTCCGCTCCAACATTTGCCGCGAGACAGACAAGTTAATAGGCAACTCGTCATCCCGCAAGTTATAGCAGTGAAAGCTTGCTTCGAAACCCAGATATTACGATAAGAAGTTGAAGTCTTTCATGCGTATGAAAGGGTATAATTGAAATTTCTTTCTTATCTCTTATTGACTATACCTATATATACGCTCTGCTATTATTTCTAGTAACTCAATTCCACGGTTTTAAAAAATACATCTTAACTACTAAACAGTTTAATTAAATTATAAACATTCTTAGGGCAGAGTTTTGAACAGCAAAAAGTCCTCCGAACATACCATTTTAGACTTTGATGCTTTTCGTAAATTCAATTTTTTTTAATGTAAACATGTGATCGCTGTTAATCAAATAAAAAAATCTTTCCTTACGCTTTCTTTATGTTGTGTCAAGAAAAAGATAAAAAAGGAAAATAAAGAAAGCCTCGAGGACAATTTAAAGTCGGTACTGCGAACTGGTTGCAGGACCTGAAAAAAATCCTTCGCGCAGAAATCGCACCGGGGTTACCGCCATAAGTTTCTACGCGGAAAGAAACCTCGGGAGAGGTCCTGATGAAAAAGGAGAGAGAATTAGGATGGAGACTCGCGGTTTCCTCTTCGCCTAAAGACCCTGTAAGAGAGAAAAAAGAGTAAACGAAAGAAAGGGGAGCACGGTCACGACGGATGAATAATTGAGCCCTCGGGTCCGAACGCTAAGACAAACTCTAGCTATCGGAATCGCTTGAAAGTAGTTTTAATACCTAAATTGATAATTGCTTGGTCGTAGAAAAGAGAGCTCGTAATCTGTCAGTTAAGTAGAATCGCTACTTCTGGGAATCCTTTCACGATCTTTTATCACATACATTCTCTTTCTGATTCTTTGATTATTTAAATACACAAACTTTAGAACTATTACTTACTCTCATAATATTACAAAGTACCGTTATTTTAAGGTACCATCAGCATAATTCCGTACTAAGAGCTAACCGTATGAAATTCGCTCCCAAACCCATTGAATATGCTCCAACTTCACGTCGACCAATCATTAACTCCACATCATTAACAAAATGGCAAAAAATTCTGAAATTTGCACAGAAACTCTGTCTGGTGCCCTTTTATATTTTCCTAGTTTGAAGAAAAATTCAAGAAAGTTTAGCCGCTAAGATACACTGTGTGAAATTTACGATGCATAAGGTGCATAAGTCAAGTTCTTTATAATTGCACTATCCATTAGACAGCAATTTCGTAAATGTATATTCCCAATTTGAAAAAATTCCTAAGAAAATTACTTCATGCTGTTAATACCTTAATCATTTATGTTTATATTAGTAGGCAGATAGAATAATTATACAGACCTGATATATCTAATACAACTTGAACATCACGATTGAACTCACCTGAAACAAAAGATATACGATTTTAATTAGCATCGAATATGGAATTCCATATTCGTATAATTAAAGAGCAAAAAAACTGCGCGAATTCAATGTGTAAGGGGTGATTACAACATCATTCAAAGCACATTTTTTATGCGGACTCCAAAAGAATTTTTCGGGAGAAAGACGACTCTAAAACTTGACTTTTTTATTGTAATTTACACAATTTCTTGATATTTTCGCAGATAGATTTTTTTTCAGTAAGCAAGAAACAAAAACTTTTAAATCGATATCTCGAATAGTATTAATGGTATCCGTTGTTTTATGCAAAATTTTTGTTTTTTTTTCTTTAATTTTCATAATTTCAGAATATACATTTATTAGAGATTTATTTTAAATCGCTTAAGGTACAATCGGGCACAAACCTAGCACAATTCAGCACTGCAATAATGCGTTCATTTCTATCACGCTGGCTAGTTCACTAGGAACTCTCTGTCGCACATTTTCATTCGCACCAATAGTTCGCGTTTTAAAACTAGACAACCGGAATTTAAAACAGATTTTTACAGACAACCTTATATCATCGTGTTGTGCAAAATACTAGTATCGAATTACCTGTTTATACCTGCCAACCCAATAGTTATGATGGGAAAAAAGTAGACAACCCAATGAATGCACATTCTTTAAGCTTCATACTTTCGATTAGTATATTTTGTTTCGTGAACGAATGATTGCAAATTTTAAAAATAAAGTGATTTTTTAATATTTAATTAATCATAGCCTTGATTAAAAGTGTTTAGGCAACCTACTCGCGATATATTTTGTAATATATTAACTTTAATATAAAATACTTTTCATTGCGTAAACGGATGTGTCTTGAAGATCCTTTTATATTCGGATCTTAGTCTAATTTGGATAGGATTTTTGTAGAAAAACACGAATCTGAAACTTTTAAATCGATATGTCGAAAATTTTTCGAGATGCCGATATATTTATACGAAAATTATTTCCAAGTGCCTCCCACCATTTTTATGCTCTTTGGGGAGAGGCACTGGGACGACACCTTCACCCAAAACGCTTATTCCTTCCTGGCGAAACCTACCCTCCAGCCACACCCTTCGCCCTTTTCATGTTTCTCCCGTTTTCACCCCCTTTCTCTGGGAAAAAGTGACTTTAGCGATACCGCCGCTTTTTACATCCCTTTTCGGAGTGTATTGAATTCAATGATACCCCCCCCCCCCGAGCCAGAATCTTACCCTTTTCAGGGACCACCCTCCATGTTGTTTATTCTATATATACCTGAAGGAATAGACGAAATGGAGGGTACTCCCTGAAAAGGGGTAAGCGTCTAGCTGAGTGGGAACAAACTGAGCAAACGTGAGAAAAAGGAAGTTATAACATGAAAATAAATGTCTATGTGACAGGACGGCAGGTTCTGTACAGAACAACTAAATTTTATAATTTTTATATTTACATAACTTAATTATTTATTGAATATAAACAATATCTCGAGATCTAATTGAGATATTTATTTAAAACTATTTGATTTATTTTTCCTAGTAAAAAATCACCGCTCGACATCAAAATTAAAAAATTAAGTAACTTCAAAAAATAAAAAATCGATATCTCGAAATTTATTCAAGATCCTTTTGGAATATGTAATAAAACCTTGCCGCCACGGATATTGTAAGCATGAAATTTGCAACTTTAAACTAAGGAAAATGCTACATTGAATAATTAGAAATTAGAACTATTCGATCTGCGATTGTCTTTATTAAAAACTGCAGTATAAATGAAATTATGAATTGTTTTACGATTCTCTCATTACAAAGATACATCAATTCTTTATAATGACAGAATCGTAAAATAAATCATAATTTCATGTATACTGCAGTTGTTAAATAAAGACAATCGCAGATCGAATAGTCTCGAATAGGGAGGTCTCGCCTTCCACGAAAGTATCTCAAGAATTCGGAAGTATACGCTGTCTCGTGATCCTTTTGCGCCAGGCGATTTCCAAGAGAGGAACACGCCTACGTGAAATGTCCCAAATAATCTCCAATTCGAGCGGACAAGTGGGCGGACCTGGCCGTGGTCCAGTGGTACTTTCTATGTCAAATTGCAGCGTGGCGAAGAATGGAAAGTATGGGCACCCTAGGGGTACCCATTTACCCTGCCAGCTTTTCTACCCCCACAAATTTTACGTTCAGCCTGTCAGCTTGGCTTGAATACTTGGGAAGAATGGCACTCGCTCCTGCAACCAAACGCCTCGTCCTCGCATAATAAATAGTTTGCATGCCATTCAAGCATGCATCCGTTCCACAGAGCACATCCTTTCCTTCAACAATTGCAATGGCGTGGTCATTTGGAATTTTAGCTGGGTAGTCTTAGCCTGATTAAAAATTAATTTGAAAAGCTTGCTTAAAAAGTCAAGGGGAAACAGTTTGAAAAGCTGGAAAACGAAATTATATTTTTCGTACTGTTTTCTTCATAAATCATCAGAGCGAATATTAGGATGTACATTTTTTTTTAATTTAAAATTATTTTTCTCTCATCCACGGACTTTGTTCCAATCAGTTATTAATTACCCCTCGTACACACTACTTAGAATTTCCCAATGAAAATTGCTACATTTAAAAAATGGAAAACTGCGAAATTTATGTGTGCTTTTCATTTTTGAACATTTTTCCCCGTGTAAATTCCTCGGTAAATCCAATGTAATACATATCAACTTGGTTTGCTGAAATTTCAGGTGCATCATTCGCACTAAAGAAAATAGATTAAATCGTTTATCATCCTGGATTTTGAAATTTAAAATAGCAATCTATCGATATGTAGCCGTACAATCTGGATTTTTAGAAAATGTAATTTGTCTACAAAGGTTGAAAATTTGAGAAGTATTTAGTATTAAAGTTACTATTATTTAAATATTTCGGAAAATAATTTTCATAATTTTAATCTTTGTGAAATCTTTGGGAATACTTTAAAAACCATT
>JAAAKG020026127.1:0-19953 GCA_010014905.2 Druon quercuslanigerum | reverse complement strand
GAAGAAGTGAACTGCAATGTTCACGAAACGTTGGCAAAATTCGTAGTTTTGTACACGATTGAAACCCGAAATATCTACTTTATTATAATGAATCATCGTGAAAGCATCAAATCTATTATTAATGTTCTGTTGACTTTTAAGAAGGACGAAAATGTCGATAGTTAACCAAAAGAAATATTCTTCTACAGGATTCTGATGAATGAAAACTTAAGCGCTGTGTTTCCTAACATTCGGATTTCGTTGAAAATGTACTTCGTATTGATGGTGGCTAATTGCACCGGAGAATGTTCATTTTCAAAAATGAAAATTATTAAAAATAGGCTACGTACAACGATGACACAAAAATGTTTTGCACATTTGCCATTGCTCAGAATAGAGAGTGATTTACTTTGAAAAATGGACTTCGGAGAAATCATTAATGATTTTGCCTCTAAGAAAGCAGGTAAAGTTTCATTCACTAATATGTATTAATCTATCAACTGCAATGAATATTTTCCAAAAATTGCAAGAATACTATGTATTTTTATAGTGTAAATTTGTTTTTTAAACGTAAAAATAAAATTATTAATAGATTTTTATTAATTGAAAGGGCCTCCCCTTTTTTCTTGCCCCGGTCCCCCACATACTTTCATCCGGCTCTGACCAAGTCACAAATTACATATTGGTGCACTTGTGCATATTTACACAAGCAAGTATAAACTGATTTATGGCTAAATACAAGCTTTTTGTTTGTCTCTGCAGAGTATTTTTTTATAGATTCACGATTAAAAGGATTAAACTAAATGTTTGCGACGGTAGAGAGGATTGTGGAGAGGTCTAGAAAGACACTCCTAATCGAATTACCTAATCCGATCACTGCAAGTAGATACGTTACCTGGGTAAAAGGACAAGCTGTTTGTATTAGTATTGCTTGTCTAATTCTTCATTCAAATAAATTCTTCGAGAAGAGTGGGAGGATGCCAAGTAAGAGCTTTTAAGTCCTAAGAACCCTCCTAAGCGAGATTGGAAATACGCCGAGAAACCTCACAATCTTCTGAATCCTGGCATCGCTTTGGAAACAAATCTGGACTTATCTGAAATCGAGGGGGAAAGATTGCTGAGTGGAACATACGAAGGGCAAGAAAAGGGCATTAACGAAGGTAAGCTTAATAGGCTTTAAAGGACTAGTAACAAGTGAACGACAGGGTCGTCGACGACAAACCACTGCCAAATAAAAACGACAGAAACGATAAGAGTATATATTTAACAATTTTCTTTTGTTTGTTCCCAAATACAGACGCGTCACTCTAACACAACGAAGATCTAGGCGCAATTGATGGTCAAGCTCAAAACATAACGACGAGTAAAGCCACTGTCGATAGTGCAAAAATCAAAAGCGACAGTATGGCTCCAAAGCAAACGACGGTGACAGAAAGAAAGTAACGACAGTTCCCGACTGGCATCTGATCTCGCACTGGTCGAAAAGCGCATCGACAATAAGTCAAACAGCTGGAGGAGATGATGGATCTGACTCTTGACTTGCATACCAAAATGCAAGACAATTTGAAGGTTTGGACTCAAATTAGAGACGCTGATCAGGTAGAGGTAAAAATCCTATAATTAAATCGATTGCGACTCTGTTCTCCAAGCGTAGCCTTACATATGCGTCACCAACTTCTAAAACGACAGTATTCCCAAAAGATAGTCATAAGAGTCATACACCAAAAAACAACAGTTTGGATATAATAACAGAAAATGACAGTTCCCAAAACGAAAAAAAACAGATATGCGCTATGATATATATTTTGACGATCACGATCCACGCCTTGTTCAAAACGACACTCAGCCATTTACCAAACAAGTAACGAAGGCATTTGAAATACAATATAACGCTATCCTGTATCAATTACCCGACATACAATAAATTGAATTTTTAACCAAACATCAAACAGGTAAAGACTTAATTTGCGAGGTACTAAAAATGTTTATTCTTCAGGCTAATGCGAATTGGACGAGATTAAAACAACGAGCGGCACATTCCAACAAACGGTGTTACGAATGTGACGACATGGGTCACATGAAAAACGAGTTACCGAGGAAGGGAAAACCATTAAGAAAATGCTATGAGTGCTGGCATTTCACGTCTTATATTACGGCAGGCTGCCCAAAACGACGGTCGTCATTGAAGAAAGGACGTCCAAAAGGTAAAAACTATAATATTTATAGAAAAACGAGACGAACGACGGTTATTTGCACACTAGAAAAATAAAACAATTTAAGAAGAGAAAGAGTAGTCAAAACAGCAAAAGTTCAAAGCTTAGTGATAAAAAAATCCTAATGGGTACTCGTCCAAAAAATCATAAATTTTCGAGATAGGTGGGGTTGAGCGAGAAAAATATTACCATAAGCGAAACTAATGGTCCGCTTGAAACTTGAAGGTGAGGTGCATATTTTTCAATAAACTGTGACCAGCCCAATCACTGAAAATACTAGAAGCACTGGTAAGACCAGTATAACTGTCCTGGCAATGTAAATACTGTTCGAAATATTAAAGGTGGAGCACAATTCAGTCATTGAATACAAGACTGCAGATCAGTCCAATTATCAAAGGAAAAGCCAGTCCAGCTACTAAAGGCAATGTAATGGGACTGCCCTGGCAATGTCGATTAAGACAAGACTATACATCATTTCCACCATCAAATGCAAGACAGTTTATTAGTCCAGTCTTATGTTTTAGAAGTGCATGAATTTCAGAAATGATTGGAATACGAGTGATAGTCTTGTGTTTCGCAACTGCATGAAATTCAGAAACAAAATAACAATATGAGTGATCGTCTGATCTTTAACAACTGCATAAAATTCAGAAACAAATGAAAATACAGGTGAGCGTCTTATGACTAATAACATGTCTTTCTATTTTTGGCTGGACTGATCTATCGTCTCGTCTTAACCCACTGGGCTAATAATATTTCCTGCCTTTGTTCGTTGGACTGATTTATAGCCTTGTCTTAACAGACTGGACTTAGAGCTGGACTTGCTTTTTCTTTTATAATTAGACTGATCTACAGTCTTGTATTCATTGACTGAACTGTCTTCCGTCTTTAATTTTACGAGCAGTATTCACAATGCCGGAATAGCGCCATGATTTCGCCCATTATTATTATAACAGTGCCATTTTGTTAACTTTATGAGCTGTACGGGTTTTGCCAGTGTTTCTAGTATTGTCAGTGATTGTGATTATGATTTTTTGATCAAGAGGCTTTGCATTATATTATATTGCAATCTAAGTCAATTTGACCGGGGTCCGATTTTAATGTGAATTATGCGGTGTCCTTTCCGAAACAAAATGGCTCTGAAAATAAACGATTTGTTATTAAAAAATACAAACGTAGCAAAAATAAAAATATTAAGAATCCTGATCAGTCCCGCACGGACACCAGCAATGCTCCAAAAATTTACTTTGCGAATTGTCAAGGCACAACTGATAAAGATATGTGCAATCTTAAAAATAAGGAATAGTTGACCAGTTTAAAAAGCCACATTTAAAATGATAAAAAGTCTTTTTCACTTACTAGTTACCACAGAGAGTTCACAGACTATAATGACGGTACTGACTGACAATTAAATCATAACGACAAGTATGTTACTTTTAATGTCGATTCTGGTGTTACCCAGCACCTTGGTAATTCGAAAGGAATATTTACCTCCCTAAACACGAATACTGCGGCATCATTAAATGTGCAAACAAGGGAAAAGAGTTGTTTAGTGTTTGGTCTAATACAGACAGTAGAAACCCTATTAAGCTTGAATACACTATTTTCGCAAAATCTCTCGCTGAAAATTTATTATCCCTAAGAGGATTCGCGGAGAAAGGGTTGTCTATCCATCTTGATAATATCTTTAATTCTAAAACAAAAATTCTATAGCGAACGGTACCAAGGATAGTCCTTACTGGGTAATAAAATTTAAAATTAATAAAAATAATGCCATAGCAAAATACAACTTTTTGCAGGCCGCTGCACTTAAATCCAAACGGACAGAACAACATGCAAATGACTTGCTGAATCTCAAAGTAGATAAGCCTATCATAATGACCGTTGACGAACAGAAACAGAGTAGATACCTTAAATAAAGACAGTGTTTCTAAAATGATATTTAATGTAATTTCTAAAGAAGAACTAAATAAATACAATACTTTCTTAGACTTCACCACTCTTATATCACATCGAAAAATAACTAAACTAGACGAATTACTCACAGTCGACTATTCATTTAATCTAGATAACGATGGTTTAGGCACCGCTCGATAAGTTTTCCCCAAATTATTATTACGACGTAAATTAAATCGAAAGATTCGGTTGCTTAGCCTAATAAGCTATAACGAGAAAGCCAGACACCAAGTTTGCGTCCCGGGCGGTTCAGGGAATCCTAGTGGGTTATAGATATAGTTCAGGATACGTGTTCATAAATCCGGAATTCGGTCAATTTTTTGAATCACGAAATGTTAGGTTTAAGGAAGTAATTGTATGCGGCGATAGGTACAAAAAAGACAGAATGAGATGTTGGGGGCTTCCTGAAACGAATCAATCATCAAACGACGAGTCTATACAATTGGAAGCATAAGACTTTATTACCACAAACGACATTACGACTTTGGAAACGGAGGGAAAAAGACTAAAAAACCAAGTTAACTACGTGAAGGATCGTTAGAAACGAAGGGAGAGACCTCTAAAACGAAACAAAAAGAAGTAAAAATGACAGGTTAACAACCTTATGACACTGCAAGTCCGAAAATTAGAGACAAGAGTTTTGTTCACTTCTCCGACGCGACGACAGTCTCAGATAACTAAAAAGTTCCCACAATGGATGAAAAATTTACCAACAAAACCGAAATGACGACCGACGAAACATAATAAAGCAATCGATGAGGAGTATAAATCCTTAGACAAGAAATAGCTAAGCCTCGTTATTTTGCAATTATTTCTATTTTCAGCTACCCTGAAAAATTAAGCATTTTCATTGTCTTGATTTTATCATTAAAAAAGTTTGCATCGTATTACAAAAAAAAATATTGTTTTAAAAAATTTTATTTTAGCTTGAACAGTTTTTCACAAAAATAATCTATTAACTTTCAATGATATTTTTTAGGATTTAAATTAAAAATACTCATTCTATCGTAAAGTGGTTCTGAGCACATTTGTTGATATAATTTAGGCAAAATATTTTTTGCAGATAACAAGAGCTAATAAAAAATTTGCAGAGCTTTTTGCCTGGCACTGTTTTTCAAAACTTGATATAATATGATTTGAATGAAATCAAGTATTTTCTTCGACCGATGAAACTTGAATTTTTTAATTTTTTAATTCCATGAACTCAAGAAAATGCAAAGAGTCCAAGGAATTCAAAGGAATTCAAATACATCTATATAATTCAAGAAATTAAAATAATTCTATAATTTTAAATATTCAAGGAATCCGAATGATTTAAGGAATTCAAAAAGTGTATTGAACTTAAATAATTAGAGTTACATGAATAATTCAAATAATTCAAAGGATTTAATTAATTCCAAGCATTCAAGAAATTCAAAGAATTTCAGAAATTCGAAGAATTTAAACAATACGAAGAATTCAAGTTATTCCATAAATTTCATGGATTCGAAAAATTTAAGGAATTCGAAGATTTCAAGTAATTCGAGGAACTTGAGTTATTCCATGAATTGAGGAAATTTAAAGAAATTTACGAATTCAAAAAATACTAGTAATTCAAAGAATTCAAATGGTAGGAAGTTTTCAAGTAATATCATGAATTCCAGAAATTAGAAGAATTCAAAGGATTTAAACGATTTAAGAATTTCAAATAATTCAATGAATCCAAAAAATTGAAGGAATCTGAAGAGTTTAAGGAATTTTGAAAATGTCAGTAATTCGAAAAATTTAACGTCTACGAAGAAATCAAGTAATTGCATGAATTCAAAAAATTCCTAAAATGCAAACAATTCGGATGGCTTACAGCATTCCAAAAATTAAAATAATTAAACAAATTTCACAATTTCGAAGGATTTATGAAGTTCAGATAATTTAAGGCATTCGTATTATACTAGTGATTTAAAAAATTTTGGTGCTGTGCATAATTCAAGGAGTTAAAAAGAATCGAAGTATCTTAAATGATTAAAGAAATCCGAGGAATTGAAGCAATGCGAAAAACCCAAAGGAATTCAAAGGAATTCAAAGGCATTCATATAATTTAAGGAACTCGAATGATTTAAGAATTTCAAATAATTCAGCAAATCCGAAGATTTTACGGAATCGGAAAAATTGATGGAATCCGAAGAATTTATGTAATTCAAGAAGTTTAAATAATACAATGTAAATAATGCAGGGCATTAAAATAATACTAAAAATTTAAATTATTTAAGGAATATACAAAATTCAAAGAATTCAGAAAATTCAGAGAAATCTAAAATTTTTGACAATTCGGTCATGGTAATCATTCTTTATCATTTTAGCGCAACAGAAATTTATTATTCTGTTATCTCTTAGCAAGTCCTTTAAAAAGAATTCACAATAAACTAGTTGACTGGAGGGAAATGTTAATTTTTTAGAGAGGTTATCATAGATTTCCAAATTAACTTAAGAGATTTTGAGTGCATTGATTTAAAAATTTTTAAATATTTAGAACTTTCTTGATTTTTGGAACTTTAGTTTATGAACATGATCTTAGAAACTGACTAAGAATCAAGATAACATTGAAAGAGATTTTTAGTATTTAGTGAACTAGAAACTTCAAAGTAGAATAATCCATTTTTTTTGAGTTCGCACGTGAAAATGCGATGTCATGGCTCCGTTTGTTTCTTCACTTGACAATTTATAATTTCTTTTATCAAACTTATTTGTTGACGGATGACTATTATTTCGAGCCTATTTCAATCCAAAGATCTTACAAAGAGTCCTAGTTTTTACAGTGTGTTTACAGTATAGGTTTGGCCAAGATGACACCGTATGAGGTTGTCCACTATCAGAGTAAGACGTTTCAATTTGAGGATGATATTGTCTAGCTTGAGGATAAGCTGATCCCGTTTGAAGATTAGCCTGTGCTCGAAAACTATCGTGATAAAATAAAATAACATCCTAAGCTATTAGAGCCAAATCAGAAATTACCACCCGACGAAGATAATAATCCTTAATAACATAATGCAAATAAGTCACGTCCAATCATTAGTTAGATGTTTTTATTTTTGAAAGATTTTATATGGGCTTCAAACTACACAAGGTTTTATTATAAATTTTGATTTGAACAGAAATAAGGCCAAAGGTTTAGAACTGTGACAAGTCTGTTGAATATTCTATCTTGACTAGATCCACTTTTTTCAGAATTATCTCAAGATACATAAGATCCACCTCGCCGACTACGGTTGATAGACACTAGTTCCATGAATGTCAAATCGGTTAGGATGTACGTTTGGGATCAGCTGCGAGTGATCTTCCAACTGAACGAGGTCTACTTTAGATCTTTTAGACATTTCAGTCTCTTTTCCAAATTGTTGAGCATCGTTTTTAATTTCCAAAACATTATGGTCGATCGGGTGATAGAATTGTCCAGCTGGAGCCTGCATTGCCAAAGAACCTCCCTCTTGAGCCCTTAGTCTTTCAAACTCTATAGATCTTTGCTTATTTTTCTGTCTAGTCTTTTCAGCCTTCTCAAGCTTGTTAATCTCTACTCTCAATCGTTTTATCTCGTCTTTAGCATCCAGGTCGTACGGATTAAGCGCTCCCAACAAAGCTGCCTCTTGAGCCTTTAGTTCTTGCAACCGCTTAGCCCTTTCAAGCTCTTTCGCTCTTTCCTTTTCCAAAAGAAGTGTCTGTTTCATTTTTTCCTTTTCAGCCAGCTGAGCCTTTCTAGCCTCTGGTGTCAATCCTTTCGCCTTCTTTTTAGCTTCCACCTCCATGGGATGACGCAATGTCAAAAAAGCTGCCTCTTTCGTTTTTTCTATTTCAGCCCTCTCAGCCACTGTAGCCTCTAGTTTCAATCGTTTTGCCTCTTTTTTAGCTTCCACGTTAATCGAGCGATGCATTGCCAACAAAGCTGCCCGTTGAGACCTTTCTTCATGCCACTGTGCAGCCCTTGGAAGATTTTTCGCTTTATCCTTTTTAGCTCTCTTAGCTTTTTGCACCTCTTTAGCAATAAGAACCCGGCCTGTCGGTTGTGCAACAGGAGGAAGTTGATCATTATGAGTAGGTTGTGGTTGTGGGAAACCAGGGTTATCTTGTTTTTGTGGGTAACTAGGGTAAGTTTCTTGTTGTGTGTAACCAGAATTAGGTGGTTGTTGTGTCTGAATGTGAGCTTGGTATCCACTGGTCAAACGATTCTGAAAAATTGGAGGGTACTCATAAAGCCCTGGTAGTATCCCGTTTTCGTTATTTTGCCAGGTTTGAGAGCTTAAGTCTGTAATCACAAATAGAAATAAATGAATTCAGGTTAATTACACTAGTCTTTAAATCACTTCTGTTTAGACATATGGCGATCTTTTTTGAAAATATTTACAGGTTGACTGCAGAACAGGAAAAACACGGAAATCACGGAAAAGTCAGGAATTTTGAAAGAAAATTGCAAATCTCGGGGAATGTATGTAGGAATCACTTCAAATGACTGTCGATAATAATCACGGCAGTCAAACAGTCACCTTAAATCCCTTTCATCTCAAATAACTTTTTAAACTAAAAAGTTCACTATAGAAACTTTACAAAATTAAAAGATCACTTGAGTCGTCAATTGAGGGTATTTAAAAGCTTACGACGAGCTTTTAACTAATTACAATAGTGTTAAGCAATGTGGAAAAACTGCTAAAATTTTAGAGGATATTGACCAATTCAAATAAATGTTTAGGAGATTTTAAAGGGTTTCAGTGGATTGAAAATGTTATCGGGTGGTTTTGGATTTAAATAATTCATAGGGATTTTACAGAAATACCAAGGACTGGAAATATTTTAAGATGTTACAAAAGATTTAAAGTATTTAAGTATATCTTAAAAGCTTCCTTTTGTAATATATTACATACTATTAATATATTCTTAAGAATTTAAAAGATTTAAGGGTTTTTAAATAAATTCGAATCAATTTTAAAGGATTGGAAATATTTGGACTATTTAAACAAATCCATGGTCTTTTTAATATCTCTTGCAAATTTTAAGGAGTTTCGAAGCAATTTGAATAATTTAAATTTTTTCAGGGGAACATAAAAGCTTTTAAGGCATTAACATTCATTGAAACAAATACTGAAAAATGATACGACCTAAATTCAGAAATGTACCTAAAATTAAGAAATGAAGTTTATTTTGTGCTGTTAACATCCGACAAATGTCTCTTGAACCTTATTCCATCTGTAAATATGGGTACACTTATCAATTTCAGGTGAAATATTTTCCAGTATTCCACTTCACTGTATTCGATATAATCGAGTATTGAAGCGACAATTTAATAAACATTAAAAATTGTTAGATATTTTTATTTTGTTGGTATTAAACTTACCGATAGCGATTAGAAAAACGACACACATGAGCATTTCGGTATACATGTTAGCCACAGGAACTGCTGATTTTTCAAACTTTTTGCTTTTTACGGAAATAAATGATAAAGTTTAAAGTGATTATTCGCTTTTAAAGAATGATCTGTTAAAATTTGTATTGATGTTTGAGAATCTGTGCCCTATATAGCTTTGTTTATTTTGTCTCGAAAACATGTTTTTTCTAGTGATGAACGACAAAAATGAGGACGTGAAGCATATACTGAATAACGAGACGTAGAATGATTTGTAGAAAGCAATATTAAAATACTTATTGACGAAATGTTAAAAAAAGATTTTGCTGGAACTTTTATAGTTTTTGACCTATCACATTCTCATCCTAATGAGGTCGTATTGGTTTTATGTAAATTTTACTTTTTTGGTTTTCATCAAATCTCTACGTTTGGAGACTCTCTGAGTTAACAAAAACGATTTTTACAAAGAGCAAGTTTGTAAAACAGCTATTTTGGATGAAAATTTAAAAAGAAAGCGCATTTTCAAAATATGTAAGACAATTTTTTTGAAGATTTAAAAATTTATAGTACCCGGAAGCTCGAACAATTTATCCTATTGACTTTTTCGATAAAAAGAGAATAATAAGAGTCCTAGCATTTTAAAAGTCTAAAAAAAAAACAAACCAAGATGAACATTTAAATTCAAACAACGCGTGATATGAAAAAAATGTAAAGAGAAGAAGAACTTTGATTTTCGATAGCCCGACAATGTGATGAATGATAATGACCGTTTACGAAAGGACGAAGGTTGACGCCAGGGTAAGTGGAATCTTTTTGTTCTTTGGCAAAAGACCTGATCCGAACACTGTGCGAGTTGGTGAATTCGTCATAATGGATAAGACACTCCTTCAATAAGGAAAAAGGGGTGGATGTTCCCGTGTCTCTCAGGCGGTAATGGCGAACAGGCCAGCCGAAAACCATTGTTTTTCTTTTATACGATGGGAAAATATTCGAATAGAGAATTCAATATGGAAATTTAAAAATAAGTTTTAAACACGAATTTGTTTATGTTATACGACGGATAAACTGCTTCAATTTAATAGTTTCTCATTATTGGATGGCGAATAAGGAAAGTTTCTTTTAATTAGCTGCTATGACTCTTTTTCTGTTACTTTCTGTATTTGAGATTGGGTATAAATAATGCTTAAGAATATTATTTTCAAATATGGACGCATGTTCCAATGAAAGACAACAGGTTAAGCACATATATGTGAAGCATATATACAGGGTGCCCAAAAAGTCCCGGGACGGTTGGGTACTTCTTCAGGTAAAATATTTTTCAAAAAAATGAAGGCTATTCCTAAAGTAAATTTTTGAAGGTCAACTTTGTTTTTTTTTTTAATGAAAACCCCCGTTTTTACATCTGCAATAAATTGAGCGGAAAATTCTACGTTCAGGTACATAACCAAGTCAGGGGTCAAGTGTAACGTTTAAGATCAGTTAAAGGTTATTTGAAATCAACAAAGTTTCCCAAGAGGACAGTGTAATTCCTAAAGTAAATTTCAACTAGGAATTCAATAGTGACCTTTATTTGGACCTTAAAGTTGGCCTTCATGGCTTTTTAAAGGTCCACTTTGTTTTTTTAAATGAAAACCCCCTTTTTTACATCTGCAATCAATAGACCAGAAAATTCGACGTTCAAGTACGTACCCAAGTCATAGGTCAATTGTAACTTTCAAGGTCAGTTAGAAGTTATTTGAAATTACTAAGGTTTTTCAAGAGGTCAGTGCAATTCCTAAAGTAACTTTCAACGAGAAATTCTTCGATAAGCTCTGTATTGATCATAATGATGATCCTCAAGGTTGTTTCAAGGTTTTTTTCAAGCAGTTTACGTTTACGTTTAGTATTACCCAGGAACAACGACGTGGACGTAGCAAATTCTTTTCCCTTTGAGGTGCTTGATTAGCGTGAGTCCCCTTGCCTCTCACGTTTCGGGTTGCTTGATTAGCGTGAGTTTCCTTGCCTCTCACGCTTCAGTTAAGATGTTCGATCTGAAACCCTTAAGCTTCTTGACAAAAAGCTATGCGATTGTAAAAATGAGTTACAGCATTACGAATCATCTTCCTATCAATCAAAGTAGCTTGTTGTAGAATCCGATTCTGCAATTCGTCTAAGCTTTAAGGTTGCGTTGAGTGTAGTTTGCTCTTCAAATAACCCCAAAAGAGTCGAGAGGCCTTAGAATAGAAGATCTAGCAGGCCACTCGATTGCAGCCCTTCTTTCAATCCACCTTTGAGGAAACTAAGTATCCAAATATGCTCGAACCTCCGTACCGTAATAAGCCGTTGCTCCGTCCAGCTGGAACCAAATATTTTGAAATTTTTAGCCTGTAATCTCCCTTATTCTGGGTACAAGTTGGTTTCTGAGAAGTTCTTCATATACACGGGCATTGAGATTACCATCGATGAAGAAAGGGCCTATCACTGTATCATTCAAGATACCGGCCAAAACATTAATCTCTTGTGGATATTGTGCGTGACTCTTCAACATCCGATCAGGAGTTGTGTCGGACCAATACCTACAATTTTTCCTTTTAACTTCACCTTTTAAAGTGAGAGTAGCTTCATCTGAAAATACTGTATTGTACAAGAAAAGGGGATCTCTATCAATCCTGTCCATCATCAATCGATCGTCTTCATTAAGCTCTTGTACCAGATGAATTTTGTAAGGATGTAAATTAATGCTTTTTGAAATATTTCGCACTGTCTCAGGAGCAACGTCACGCTCATCACTAGCTCGACGTAAACTAAGGTGTAAGTTTTCAACAAATGCTTGGGCTATATCCACCTGCATCTCCTCAGAACCTGCAGATTTACGCCGACCAGTTCTCTGAAGTTCCTTGATACATCCATGATTCATAAAGCACCAGACAGTTCTTTCAATTGTTGATTTTGAGACAGGATTCAACCCTTCTCCATTATGAAAAGTGTGATTACAAAGCGAATGAACTAGATCATAAGATCGAACTCGATCTGCTCAACCACGCATGATTAATACAGATACCCTCTTTCATTCCGAAAGTTTAGCTCGCGCCATAAACGGTACAGGACTTATGGTATCGTCTTAGGTATTAAATTAGCAACCGGAAAACGTTATATGACTGTATAACTCTCTGGGAGGAATAGAACTCTCACCAGAACACCTGTAACTTTAAATGAAAAAGTTTCTAATGATTTTACAATATTCAAAACGCTGTAACCAAGATCAATACAGAGCTAACCAATGAATATTTCGTTGAAATTTACTTCAGAAATTGCACTGACCTCTTGGAAAACTTTGTTAATTTCAAATAACCTCTAACTGACCTTGAACTGGACATTTTAGGCACCCTGTACGTAAATGACAGTAACCACAACACGAATTACATATTAATGTATTTATGCATACGTAGACAAGAAAGTATAAGCTGATTTATGGCTAAATATAAGTTTTTTGTGTGTCTATACAGAGTATTTTTTCATAGATTTAGAATCAAAAGGATTAAACGAAATGTCTACGACGGTTGAGAGGATTGTGGAGAGGTGCAGAAAGGCACTCCAAATCGAATCCCCTAATCCGATCACTGTTATAATCAGCCTAATCAACGAAGCACATGTTATAGCGTTCTTAACTGGCGGAAAAAGAGTGTTAAATATGTTTGTTTAACCCACATATTGAGTTAACAATTATACCAAACGAATTTTGTACCTATACACATATATCAATTGATAAGTGACAGTAAAGTAAATGACAGTAACGACTGTGTGACGACTCTGTTATAATCGCAACAAACTACTCAAAGAAAATCTATACAATAATTACAATAGCTAGCTCAGTTAAATACATCTTGACGTTATTAAACAAGTAGATGCGTTATCTGATGACTAATCCGTATAAGTTAAAATACTTATTTCCTTCTCTGAAATGTCTAAATTGGAGAAAATTGTGTTCGATTTCGTCTAATTCAAAGACAGCTAAGCTTGCTCCTACAACACACGAAAGTAGCGGGGGTAAAAGGACAAGCTGCTTGGAACAGTATTGACTTGTGCTCAGCCTTCACTGTTCTCAATCAAGTTGTAGCATTCTTGATTAAAGTCGCAACACAGTCTTTACGGCAACATTACTATTAATGAGAGTCAAATTTTTCTTTCAAATAAAATCTTCGAGAAGAGTGGGAGGATGCCAAGTCAGAGCTTTTGAGTCCTAAGAACCCTCCTAAGACCAAAAATGAAACGGTTAAAGGCTCAACTAACGAGATGTTAAAAAATGTTCATTTTCTAGCCTGAGGCAAATAGGGCACAGGAAAACGCAAGTACACCGATAAGAAAGAAAGGCTAGTACCGTATCCACTGCATCCTATACAAGCCTAAACTAACGAGCTGCCCATTCCAACGAACGGTGTTACGAATGTGACGAAATGGATAACATGAAAAACGAGTTACCGAGGAAGGGGAAAGGACTAAGAAAATGATATGAGTGCTGACATTTGACGTCTTATATTGCGGCAGGCTGCGCAAAACGACGTTTGCGACTCAAAAAAGAACGTGCAAAAGAGAAAAACTATAAAAGTTACAGAAAAAACTAGACGAACGAAGGTTATTTACCCACGAGAAACATAAAAAATGTAATAAGAAAAGTAGTAAAAGTAGTAAAAGTAGTCAAAACAGCAAAAGTTCAAAGCCTTCTGATCAAAAAATCCTAATGGGTACTTGTCCAAAAAATCAAAAGTTTTCGAGATAGGTGGGGCTGAACTAGAAAAATATTACCACAAGCGAAACTAATGGTCCGCTTGTAACTTGAAGATGAGGTGCAGATTTTTCAATAAACTGTGACCAGCACAATCATGACAATACTAGAAGCACTGGTAAGACCAGTGCAACTGTCCTGGCAATGTAAATACTGCTCGAAACATTAAAGGTGGAGAACAGTTCAGTTAATGAATACAAGACTGCAGATCATTCCAATTATCAGAGGAAAAGCCAGTCAAGCTACTAAAGGCAATGTAATGGGACTGCTCTGAAAATGTCGATTAAGACAAAACTATAAATCAGTTCCACCGTCAACTGTTAGACAGTTTATTAGTCCAGTCTTATGTTTTAGAAGTAAATGAATTTCAGAAATGAATGGAATACGAGTGATAGTCTTGTGTTCCGCAACTGCATGAAATTCATAAAAAATGACTATATGAGTAATCGTCTGATGTTTCACAACTGCATGAAATTCAGAAACAAATGACAATGCAAGTGAGCGTCTTATGACTCATAAAATATCTTTCTATTGTTAGCTGGACTGATCTATTTTCTCGTCTTAACCCACTAGGCTGATAATATTTCCTGCCTTTGTTCGTTGGACTGATTTATAGCCTCGTCTTAACAGACTGGACTTATAGCTGGACTTGCTTTTTCTTTTATAATTAGACTGATCTACAGTCTTGTATTCATTGACTGAACTGTCTTCCGTCTTTCATATTACGAGCAGTATTACGACGATAGCATACTCGATTGCCAAATTTTCACAAAAACGAAGCCATCAAAATTTCTTTTGCGAAACCAGCGAACGAGAGCAGAACGACCATTACAAATTAGACATTCCGATGTAATGGTAAAAATCTTTCTAGTCACTTTTCCCTACGGCTAAAAAAATATTTATGTGTTTATCAATGATTTCTCATGACTAGAGCTTGCATATTCTATAAAAATAAAAGACGAAACGGGTCACTATCTTGAACGACAGTCTACTTGCCCAGACACACCACAAAATAATGGAGTCTCTGAAAGGTCTAATCAAACCCTGCAAAAAAGATGCGAGCCACTCAACAAGTTTTCCCCAAATTATCATTACGACGTTAAGGAAGAATTTGTATACGGCGATAGATACAAAAAAGACAGAATAAGATTTTAGGGTCTTCCTGAAACGAATCAATCATGAAACGACGAGTCTATACCATTGGAAGAACAATACTTTATTACCACAAATGTCATTGCGAGAAACGACTAAGAAACCAGGTAGAGTACCTGAACGACCGTTAGAAATGCAGGGAGATACCTCTAAAACGAAACAAAAGGCAGTAAAAAGGACAGGGCAACAACCTTATGACACTACAAGTCCAAAAATTAGAGACGCGAGTTTTGTTCACTACTCCGACGCGACGACAGTCTCAGATAACTACGAAGTTCCCACAATAGAGGAAGAATTTACCAACACAACCGACATGACGAACGACGAAACTTTATACTGGTTACATGCGACATTGAAAAATGATACTTTAAGTTTTAAACAAGCCATAGAGTTATAGAAAAAACACGAGTGGATCAAAGCAATCGATAAGGAATATAAATCCTTAGAAAAGAAATAGTTAAGTCTCGTTATTTTGCAATTATTTTTATTTTCAGCTACCCTGTCAAATTAGGCATTTCCATTGTCTTGATTTTATAATTAAAAAAGTATGTATCGTATTACAAAACAAAATATTGTTTTAAAAAATTGTATTGCTGCTTGAGCCGTTTTTTACAAAAATAATCTATTAACTTTCAATAAAATTTTTACGATTTAAATTAAAAATACTCATCCTAGCGTAAAGTGGTTTCTAAGCAAATTTATCGATATAATTTAGGCGAAAAAAATTTCTGCAGATAACAAGAGCTAATAACAAATTTGCATAACTTTTTGCCTTGCCCTGTTTTTCGAAACTTTAATTTTTTAATTTTTTATTTTATGAACTCAAGGAAATGCAAAGAGCCCAAGGAATTCTAAAGAATTCAAAGACACTTATATAATTCAAAAAATTCAAATAATTCAATAATTTTAAATATTCAAGGAATCCGAATAATTTAAGGAATTCGAAAAATGTAATAAACTTAAATAATTCGAATAATATGAACAATTAAAATAATTCAAAGAATTTACGTAATTCCAAGCATTCAAAGAATTCAAAAAATTTCAGAAATTCGAAGAATTCAAGATATTTAAATAATTCAAGTAATGAGAAGAATTCAAATGATTTAAACGATTTAAGAATTTCGAATAATTCAATGGCCCTTAAGAATGAAAGGAATTCAAAGAATTTACGGAATTCTGGAAATTTCAGTAATTCTCAAAATTTATCGTGTGCTTACAGAATTTAAAAAATTAAAATAATTAAACAAATTTCACAATTTCGGAGGATTTATGGAATTTAAAGAATTCAAGGCATTCGTATTAAATAAAAGATTCAAAAAATTTTAATCCTGTAAAGAATTCAAGAAATTAAAAAAAAAATCGAAGTATCTTAAATAATTTAAGGAATCCGAGAAATTAAAGTAATGCGAAAAATTTAAGGATTTCGAAGGACTTAAGAGACTCGGAACCCCAAAGGAATTCAAAAGAATTTATATAATTCAAGGAATTTGAATTATTTAAGAATTTTAAATATTTTGAGGGATCCGAAGATTATAAGGAGTTCAAAAAATTTGTGGAATCCGACGAATTTACGTAATTTCAAGAGTTTACGTTATTCGTCGAATTTAAGGAATGCGAACAATTCAAGTTATTCCCTGAATTCAAGGAATTAGAAGAATTAAAAAAATTCAAGAAATTTGAATAAAGCAATGTAAATAATGCAGGGAATTAAAACAATACTAGAAATTTAATTACTTCAAGAAATATACAGAACTCTAAGAATTCAGAAAATTTCGAGAAATCTAGAATTTTAGAATACACAATAAACTAGTTGACTGGAGGGAAATATCAATTTTTTAAAGAGGTTATTATAGATTCCGAGATTAACTAAAGAGATTTTGAGTGCATGGATTAAATTTTTTTTAAATATTTCAAACTTTCTAAGTGTTTGCAATTAAGATTTATAAAATTTTTAAACATACCGTGAAACTGACCTAGCATCAAGATAACATTGAAAGAAATTTTCAGCATTCAGTGAACTTGAACATGCCATGTCATAGTTGTCTGCTTAGCCTGTGCTCGAAAACTATCGTGATGAAAAAAAACAAACGTCCTAAAATATTAGATCCGAATCAAAAATTACCACCGAAAGAAGATAATAATCTTTAATAACATAATGCAAATAAGAAACCTTAAATCATTAGTTAGATATGTTTTTATTTTTAAAAGATTTTACATGGGATTCAAACTATACAAGGTTTTATTACAAATGTTGTTTTGAACATAAATAAGGCCAAAGATGTAAAATTGTGAGATGTCTCTTTGATATTCTTTCTTCACTAGAACCACTTTTTTCTGAATTATCTCAAGATGCAAAAGATCCACATCGCCGACTATGGTTGATAGAAACTAGTTCCATGAAGATCAAATCGGTTAGGATGCATGTTTGGGATCAGCAGCGAGTTATCTTCCGATTGAACCAGGTCTCCTTTAGACCTTTTAGCCATTTCAGTCTCTTGTCCCAATCGTTGAGCCTCGTTTTGAATTTCCGAAACATGATGGTCGTACGGGTGATGGAATTGTCCAGGTTGATCCTGCATTGCCGGAAAACCTCCCTGTTGAGCCCTTAGTCTTCCAAACTCTATAGACATTTGCTTATTTCTCTTTCTAGCCCTTTCAGCCTTCTCAAGCATTTTAATCTCTACTCTCAATCGTTTTATCTCGTCTTTAGCATCCAGGTCGTACGGATTACGTGCTTCCAACAAAGCTGCCTCTTGAGCCTTTAGTTCTTGCAACCGTTTAGCACTCTCAATCTCTTTCGCTCTTTTCTTTTCCAACAAAATTTCCTCTTTCGTTTTTCCCTTGTTAGCCAGCTCAGCCATTTTAGCCTCTAGTTTCAATCGTTTTTTCTCGTTTCTAGCTTCTGCCTCCTTCGGATGATGCAATGCCATATAAACTGCCCGTTCAGCCTCTCCTTCTTTCCACTCTAAACGCTTTTGAAGTTTTTTCGCTTTGTCCTTTTCAGCCTTGATAGCTTTTTGGACCTCTTTATCAGTAAGAACCCGGCTGGTCGGAGGAATGTGATCTTGAGATCCACTTGTCAAGAGATGGTGAAAATATTCAGGGTATTGCGAAAGGTTTGGTGGTACACCGCTTCCACTACCCTGCCCTGATTGAGAGCTTAAGTCTGTAAACACAAATAGACATTCATGAATTGAGGATCATTAAACGAGTCTTTCAATCACTTATGTTTAGTCATATGGTGATCTTTTCTGAAAATATTCACAGGCTGAAAATATAGGAATTTTGAAAGAAAATTGCAAAACTCGGGGAATTTATGTAGGTATCACTTCAAATGACTGTCGATAATAATCAGGGCTTTAGAAACTTCACAAAAGAAAAAGTTCACTTTAGTCGCCAATTTAGGGTATTTAAACCTTATTCTATCTTTGAATGTGGGTACACTTCTCAATTTAAGGTGTAATATTTTCCAGTATTTCACTTCACTGTATTCGATATAATCGAGTATAGAAGCAACAATTTTATAAACATTAAAAATTGTTAGATTTTTTTTATTTTTTTAGTATAAAACTTACCGATAGCGATTAGAAAAACTACACACATGAGCATTTCGGCCCACATGTTAGCTACAGGAACTGCTGATTTTTCAAAACTTTTACTTTTTACGAAGGTAAATGATGAATTTTAACGTGACTTTTTGCTTTTATAGAACGATCTGTTTAATTATTTTATCATATTTAAGACTCTGTGCCATATATAGCTTTGTTTATTCTGTCTCGAAAATATCTTTTTCCTGGTGCTGAACGACAAAAATGCGGATGTGAAGCATATACGGAATAAACAAACGAAGAATGATTTGCAGAAAGAAACACTAAAATGCTTATTGACAAAATGTTATAAATAGATTGTCTTGGAACTTCTAGGATTGTTGACCTATTAAATTCTCATCCTAACGAGAACGTATTGGTTTTATGTAAAATGTTACTTTTTCGGTTCTTGTCAAATGTCCAGGTTTTCAGACCCCCTGAACCCGAGAAACAGGTTTTCACGAATGCGTCTGTCTGTATGTATGTATGTTTGTACGTCAAAATGAAAAGGGACTATTCAATTTTTCTTTAAAATACTATCTTTTTAGTTGATAATTCGTGTATATGCTGAAAATTCATGTATTTTGTTGCAATTTCGACTTTTTTGGAAAAATATTATTCTTTTTGTTTGTAAATTCATTTCTTTGGTTAAAGCTTTCACTATTTTGTTTTACATTCGATTGTTTTATTATTTAAAATAAATCTTATTTTAATGAAAATTTAACGTTTTTATTTTTGGTTTAAAATTACTCTTTTCTACTTGAAAATTAATTTCTTTTGTTAAAAATTCCATTTTTGATCAAAGACTCATTGATTTAGTTTAAAATTCGTTTCTTAAAATGAAAATTAAACAATTTTGTGTTGTTGTTTAAGTTTTTGACCAGATGATAAATGTTAATAAAATGATGGTGATTGTTTTTTGTCTACTGGTCGTAGCGT
>JAAAKG020026116.1:0-19954 GCA_010014905.2 Druon quercuslanigerum | reverse complement strand
GTTTAACATACAAATATTTTTACGCCTAACATCTCAAAAAGATAGTAGATATTTGGCATGAATATCTGGATGTTAGGAGGGACAATCTTACCCTTTGAAAATCTACATTTAAACATCCATTTTTCTCCGTGTACAGAAGAAAAAATGGTAGTTTAATGAAAGAGGGATCATTTTAAATGTGCAAATGTCGTACATTAACTAGCCGAAAAGTAATATTTTAAACAAAATTTTATAGCTTACAGATCTGAAAATCTGATAAAAAGTAAGGAAATTTGACAGCTTTTAAAGACAGTGAACTTTCGAGCATAGTTTTTTATTGACAAAATAATAGGAAAAATCTGAAAAAATTCATGGTAGTACTTTAAACATTTCTTAACAGATTACCGTCGAAAATTTGCAAAATATAAATAGTTTTTCGTTTGTTGTAAATAAATATGTGACTGAACTATCTTCAGTTCTAATCAAAATAATGAAGTGATTCAAATTGGAGGTAGTTAGTTGAACCATCTGTAACAATTTTCAATTTGAAGGAAGTATGTGCTTCTTGTTGTCTTCTTGCAAATTGCAATATTTTAAGTCAGTTTTTTTATATGAGAAATCAAGGTCCAGAAACCAGCGTGGTGCCGTTTTTTCAGGGGATCATCCTCGGTTTTCCTCACCACATTGAAAAGGTTCGAAGGAACAAGTTGGGTAGGTCGAGCTGCGATAAATCGAGGACTTGCTTTCCTATATAAAAAACTGACTTCAAATATCGCAATTTGCACGAAGACAACAAGAAGCACATACTTCCCTCAAATTTTAAATTATTATTACATACTTCAACTGACTACCTCCAATTTAAATCACTTCATTATCATCATTAGAACTGAAGATAGTTCAGTCGAATATTTATTTACAAAAAACGAAAAATTATTTCTATTTTGCAAATTTTTTGACGACAATCTGTTAATAAATGTTTAAAGTGCCACCATGAATTTTTTCTGATTTTTTCAAATTATTTTTTCAATAAAAAGCTATGCTTCAAAGTTCACTGTCTTTAAAAGCTATCAAATTTCCTTACTTTTCATCAGATTTGCAGATCTGTAAGATAAATTTTTTTTTTGCATATTACTTTTCAGCTCATTAACATACAACATTTGCACCTTTCAAATGATCCCCCTTTCATTAAGCTATCATTTTTTTCACTTACTTTTTCAACGTCCAAGCCAGAGGAGTCGAATTTTATCGGCGATAGTCAGTATGGTTTCTTATGGTCTCCCTTTTTCGCGAAAAACTGAATTTTCTGTAGGAAACAGATAAATTCACGATGAGCGATTTCTAAATATTATCCGATTTATTTCTTCTTTCAGGATATCATTTTTAACCCAAAAGGAACGAAAAAATCGAAGATGCAAGTTGAGATTCGGATTTCCTTTTTTTACCACCCCTAACCAGTATATAATACCTGAATTATTTTAATTATAAGTTCAAAAAGTGCAAAAAATTACTAATTTTATGAACAAAAAGTTACCACAAGGTGATTGTTACAACCAAAAGAGCAGGCCTGTCAACTGAGGGGAAATCGACTCAGTCGCCACATGTTCGAGTTCCACCACGATTTTCCTCTTCACCGGTCCAGACGCTGTGTGGGGGGTCGCTCTCGTGAAGTTGAATGAGTAGAGGTCGTTGGTGTTCAAATCCCAATTGGTATTTAAAAATATCGACGAAATTTCTCCTCGGTGGGCAGGCCTGTAATAGAGTAATGCACACATGCACATAATGGCTTGTAGAACACGAACAAAAATGAATAGCAAGATCAGTCTACGCTTGTGCGGCAAACTTCATACTCGTGCGGGCTTGGCCAACGTCGCCCTTGTCACATACGATATTTTTAGACCTAGTACACGATAAACAAAAGACATTGAAGGAGTACAGCCATGTTTTCTGGGCTTTTAGAGCAATGAAGTTTGCAACGGTAAGTGGTCAGCAAGTGCATTCCCACCCGCTGATGCGGGCACGAATGTCCCATTCCCATCTGTTGCTACGGGTTGTTACGGACGCTCACAAATTGCGCATGCGTCAACGTAGTAGGGCGGCCTTTTCGCATTTTCTGTCGGCTTTACATGCATAGTAAAATTCTTAAGTTTCAAAATCATATATTCATTTTTCAACATCATTTCTCTCAACATGTAAGAAATATTTTCATTACGACGTTGGAAAATACTTCCGATTTTTCTCGATTCCAGGACTTGATACCTGCTGTTACCTCCCCAGAAAAAAAGAAAGTATTCATGCGAATTAAATTGGACAGATTAAGACACCCCGCAAATCACGTTTTGTGACAAATGACGCATTGGACCAGTGTGTCAATGCGTGCAAATTCGAGAAAACTGTATTTCTGTTTTGAACCTTTATATCGGTACAAATACGGTGCAAAAGTTTTAAGTCAGGGAATTCACTTTAATGCGTCAGCATGAAAATGCTTTAACATTGGTTAATGCGTCTGAATTCATGGGAGTAAAATACACACTCGAATTCGACCTAATTCGTCATGGCGAATTTCAGCAAAAGTTGATTTATACATTTTATTCCGCAACTAGAAAACCAACATGCGAGGCAGATAGAATACATTGCAAAAGTTTAGTAAATTGTCCCGTAGCTCAGTGGGAACACTGCGGACTGATGATGGTTCAGATCTCGACGTATGCAATTTTTATTAATTTTTTCATATTGGCCTTGACCACGCATTTATCTGAATTCACACGCATTCAATTAGCGTTGTCTCAATTCATATCTAAGCGTCTAAATTCGCTTAAACGAATCAGAAAAAAGGATTCACGCGCATTCAAAAATGTTAATTCGCCCTCTCTACCGAAAATTGAGACGACTTCTAGAAGGTATCGTCTAGTCTAGGAAAACGTCATTTGGAATTGACCCCTTGCTAGATTATAACTAGACGATTCCTAGACTCAAAAGGGTCAGTCTCAGTCCTTTTTTATGGGGTAAGCAGTAAAGCGTTAAAATCTTCCTAAGCCGACCCTATTAATATCTATACCTGTGTCTAGTGCGCGTCAAGTGGGCATCTAGGGATCGTAAAGTGTGGATCTAGGAAGCGTCTAGGGGGCATCTAGGAGGCATCTAGTGCGCATCTAGGAAGTATTCAGTGCGCATCTAGGAATAGTATAGAGTAAATCTAGGAATGCATCCAAATAATTGTACCAATAAATATTCTTTTTAACTTTCATACATTTTATTTTGTCAAAAATATAATACTAAATAATAATATAAACCAATATAATATAATAATATAAAATAACATACCATATATAATACAATAATTGTGTATAAATTGTTGATGTAAGTTGTTGGACATTGACGTTCAAATCTTGCTTTTCTCTCTTGAGGAGGAAAACAGAAAACGCGTTATTATGCTCCAGGTAAAAGATGCTAGACGCCACTAGATGAACTCTAGACGAACCCTAAACTAGTTGACCGCTAGAAAATTGTATCTAGAAATCGTGTAGATTTCCGGTAAGGTAATCCGTATATTTTCTTTCTTTTTTGCTTTATCATCGTTCAAGGTGTAATAATTGCCGTTGAGATCTGTCTTGAGTAGTGGAACAAAATTAAAAATCTCAAGGTGCCAGATCTGGGTAGTAAGGAGGATGTGGAATCGGTTCAAACTTCATGTTTCTGGACCTCGACTTCAGTTGCGCACGAGTTGTATGGACGAGCTTTGTCATGATGCAAGATTATTGGGGAAACTGTATTACCCATCGATTTACAGTAGAGCTGTCAACAGCATCATCACTATGAACATCCTTTAAACGACGAAAAATATCAGTATGAGTCGCTTTTTCACCAGTTAAAAATTCGATAACAGCACGCTGTTTAACTCGCGTAGACATAGCACTATAACACGTCTCTATACTTGCGCTCATGGAGAATAGACAAAAGGAGACCAAGTAATGTAACAAAAAATGTGCACAATTTTTCGTTAAGTACACACGCCTGATCTTCCCGTGCGTGGCGCCAGTATGAACATTTGTACAAATATCGCCGCCCACGTGAGAATACAATAATATAACCTCAAATCAATAACTATCAAATATTATTAAAAAAATTATTGGACATGCAATAAATAATTAATAATTTAAAGGCATAATTTTCTGCGCAAGTGTACGAAACTTAAGACTCTTAAGACTCGTTCTTTTATGATAAATTCTTTTTTGTAGGCTTTGTTGTATTGCACTTACCATTTCGATATTGCACTTTCACTTTATAAATTATATATTTAAAAGAGTATTTAATGGCACATGAATTGAGGTTGTGTTATTGTATTTCCACGTGTGCATACTAACGCCATGGGTAGTTCAGCCGTGTGTACTTCGCGAAAAAACCTGCTCATTTTTCGTGAAGTCAGTGTACAGGACTTTGGTCTCCTGGTGGTTATTCTACATGCTTAAGCTGCTTAAAATACACTGGATGAACGCAAGATAATACGAAAATTACACATGCATATAGAAGGGGAATTTTACTTCTACGTGCCACCTGGCGCGCTTCTGCAGATTAAGGACCCTCTGGTCACCTCTGGTGAAGGACGCGTCACTGAGGCTGCTCATTTCATGTCGTTTGAACGGTGCGCGGACGGCTATTAACGGTTCTTCCGTGCCAACTGTCATGTCGAAGGAGTCGGAGTGGGGGAAGCTTGGCGGGTCCTTACTGAAGATCATTTCGTTCGCGTTCTACAAGCATGTGTGCATTACTTTTCAGTCTATTTTCGGATTTTAAATTCTTGCAATTTGAAACAGTTTTTTCAAAAGACTCATCTTAAAACACAAGATTTCACCATCAATTTAAGCCCTATTAGTTATAAGTCTATAGAAAAGCAGATTTGCGCCCTACGTTCATTAAAAAAATAATGTTTATAATTAAAGGTCATGGTCCCAGACGAAAATTTTTAAATTCCTAAGGCCCAATGCTGATCAATTTCGAAAAAAACCACATTAAAATTTTCACCGACGGTGATATGAACTATAGAAAAATATACCTTCCAACTGGTCGAGTGGCTCATGCGGTAGCGTGTTGGGTTTATAGCCGGAAGGCTGCCGGTTTGATTCTCGTTGCGTACACTTATGCATTTTATTTTTAGATAATTAATTTATTTATAACGCATAAGCATTTACATTTTCTAATTAGGGAATGAAAGTGAATCAAATAGTGGTATAAAATACAATTTTTTTATATTTCATATATTCAAAAATTTTAATAAATGAACTACAACCAACGAATTAGAGTAAAGTTTATACAGCGAGATTTGAGCCCGAAATATTCCGGCTACAAACCCGACCATAGGACCGAATGGTAAAAACTTTAAAGTCTCTTTTCTCGAAACAGAGGAAATATTGTGTCGTAAGAATTTCACAATTTTAATTTGGGAACACAACCTTTATTCACAAAAATTATGAATCCAAACATCCACATTGGCAATCCTTGTCAGAAAACTGAAATAAAGTAATAATTATTAAAAAGTTTTATGTTCTATATGAAAATTTATTTTATCAAATTTTCATGAGAAACTTGAAAAAAGAAATTATACACGAAGGAGCTGAAAAAATTTCTGCAACTTTTTGAAATACTTTTTATTGTAATATTATTCTAAAAATCTACCCGCTCTACGGGCACATTCTTTTCTTTTTTTCTTACCATGAAAACAAAAACTATGCATCTTATTAAAAAATGCTACCTCCTATATTCAAACCGTTTTTTGAGTTTTCATATACCTAAACAAAAGTTGTTTGCTAAACAATATTCACAATTTATTTAAAAATTGGACACTATTCGCTGGACTATCCTCATCATGAAATTTGTTATTTAAAATATAATCCAAATAATTCTTGTGATTTGTTGAACTTCAGGTCAATAAATTACGGTGCCATAGGAGCAATAATGGGTCACGAGCTTACTCATGGATTCGACGACCAAGGTAAGAAAAACTAGTGTCCGCCATAGAACTCACGTGTTGCCTTGTTTTGGTTGTAATAATTTATAAAATTATAAAAATCCTTGTGGCAGGCCGTAGATACGACGAAAACGGTAATCTGAAGCAGTGGTGGAGCGAGGAGACATTGCGACATTATCACGAGAAAGTTGAATGTATCATCAAGCAGTATAGCAATTATCATTTACCGGAGCTAGGTACCAATTTTACAGTAAGTACATCTAACAAGTACAATGTACTACATTATAAGTACATAAGTTCATTTGAGGAGTGAAGGTTCCTGTAGATCTGATGTGTCAAGGCAGCATATAAAGATAAAAATTATATATTTTGACTTAACTGACTCTTTACACCGTCTTTTATTTCTTTACTTAAGGTAAATGGGTTTAATACCCAGGGTGAGAATATAGCAGACAATGGAGGAATAAGGGAGGCTTACAGGGCCTATCAAAGACTGAAAGATAGAAGTCCGAATCAACAAGCCCTGCCTGGTCTGGTTGATTATAGTCATGATCAACTCTTCTTCCTCGGATTTGCACAGGTAAATTTATTTATCAAGATTTTAAAACTCGCGGCAATGAATCTCTGCTAAACCAGAGTTAGTTGTACCTAAGTCGGTTAGTTGCAAATGAAAATGGTTAATTCCAAAAGTCAAAAAAGTTAATTGTAAAAAGTAAATTTTGAAATGATTTAGCATAATTGAAGATAAAATAAGTGTGATAAATGTGGTTACGGAAAATGATTTATTATTGAGGCTCTAAATACTATGCTTTAATAAGTATTTACAAACGCTTAGAAAATAAAATAATTCAGATATTCAAAATAAACTCAAATAACTCTCTTTCATTGTTATATTTTTAAAAATATACTTTGTGCTAAACTAACTGAACGCGAATACCTTTTCTCAAAGGAACTCTAGTTATCCCGAGACGAAATTCAGACTCTGCTTTGAACATGCAACTCCTTATCAGAACCCCCTTTGACGCTATTTAAACCTACATTAGTCCAAACAACTCGCACGAAAAAAGGCCTCTTTTCACCATAACTGTTGAGTACGTACATCAAGTTTTTTGCCTGGACGATTTATTGCGGGGCTCTAATGAAAATTATTAATTTTCTAGAGTTGACTATGAAGCGTCCCAGAAATATTGTTGAAAAAAATTCCAAAAATCCTATTTTCGTAGACTGACTCGTAGAGCAAAATGTTCAACAGAAAAATTAAACTAGAGTCAATTCTAAAGAAGTAAAAAAAAGTAAAACCTTCTTTGAAAGAAATCCGCTTTTTTTAAAAAAGATACTAAAAACTCCCATTCTGGCGCTTTATCTGTATTTTGGAATCTGTTACTTTAGAATCTGTAAATTTTGCAAAAAAATCCGGATTTTAATTAAAATAGATGCAAGTTTGAGTTATTAAAAAAACAATGACCTAATTCCAACAAATCCTAAGTTACGGCATCCCAAATTTTACCACTTTTGAATTATTTTTCTCTATTAAATGCTTTATAGACACTTATACAAATGGACAAAAGCATATATAGAACCATGTAGAGCGATATAGAATTTATAAAATTTCTATATGGCTCTATGTGGTTCTATACACCCTTTTGTCCATTTCTATAGGCTTCTATAAGACATTTAAGATAGGGACTTCAATGATGCTAGAAAAAAATGGTGGCTAGAGAATTATGCGTAAATATAAAAAAATAATATTCTACTTCATACGTCGAGAGTTATAACTCTATAAATTAAAAAAACATTTTTCGCTACTTTCAGATAAAGAAATTTTTTTATAACTCGTTTCGTGCATATTCTGCAACTATATTTGAGCATTTTGATGGCATATATGCGTCTTTAAATCAGTAGATGTACGCTTTTTTCATTTTTCGTTAAAAACAATTTATTTTTTAAATAATTAATTAATGCTTTTGACGCTATCAACTGCGTCCATGTTTGATGTATTTTCTTTGCGAAAACTACTTCCAGAATATCTGCTGTCGAAAGTGAATTGTGTTTAAAATTCAAAAAATTCATAAACTAATCATCGCAGAGGAAACAATTATTTTTAATTGTTGACATTAAAAAATACTGTTATTATTATTTTGTTTACTCACTATTTTTCCAATATCTAATTGAAGGTATTAGTTTCACGAGACTGTATTATTTTGTATTTAAAATTCAAAAAATTGATAAACTAATCATCACAGAGGAAACAATTATTTTTAATTGTTGACACTAAAAAATACTGTAAACAAATTAATTACATACTTATGAAACGTTTGAAAAAACTAATTAATTAATGAACCAATTGATTGAATGATTGATAAATTACTATTAATAATTGTAAAATCAACTCTTTTTCACAAGAGCGGGAGTTTTTTTTAGTGCGTTTAAGTCAATCAATCCATCAGTCAATTGTTTAATTAGTTTTTTTATCCATTGCATAACTTCTTTAATAATTTGTCAAAAGCATTATATAAATAATAGTTACAAAATAAGTTTTTTTAAACGAAAAATGAGAATAAAGCGACATGCACGAAATGAGCTACTTAGAACAAAATGTTTGATTGAAAAAAATTGTGTTTTTTTTTTAAATCACAACCTTTGACCCATGAATTCAAAGTGTTGCTGCTGAGATATTCCTAAAAATGGTTCAA
This sequence comes from Druon quercuslanigerum, assembly GCA_010014905.2. Taxonomy (NCBI): domain Eukaryota; kingdom Metazoa; phylum Arthropoda; class Insecta; order Hymenoptera; family Cynipidae; genus Druon; species Druon quercuslanigerum. The sequence continues at coordinate 11,320 of JAAAKG020026116.1, read as the reverse complement.
GAAATTGTCAAATAATATTAACTCTCAACTAGTGTCAAGAAGAAGAAAATTTAACATTTTTCCAAATTCAAGGAATTTCAACATTTTCAAAGAACAAAAAACCTTTCTAACACGTATTTGGATTTGATGGTATTAGATGAAGTCTAGTCTCAGAAAACTGACTTTTCGTTTTTGAATTTGCTACTGCATTTTTCAGCGTTAGCAAAGAAAAATTGAGAATCTGGTATCACGAAAATTAAACAAAAATGATACTCTTCCGAAGAACGAAAATCATTTTCATCATTTTTTACATTCGATAATTTTTTATTGAAAAAAAATTATTTGGAACAAAACATTCTTCTTTAAATTTTAATGTGCAATTCTTGAACAATTAACAAAATTTCACTCCGGTGTAAAATCGAAGATTTAAAAGTATTTTAATTATGTAATAGAAACAGTTTTTAAATGGGTGTTAAAACTATAAAAAATAGTCACAATGTACACTTACTGGATAAAAAAGCTTTTTTAAATTAAATAATTGATAATTAAAATAACTGAAACTAATAATAATAAAAATACTATCTATAAATAAAAATTGAAAAAGAAAAGCATCACGATAGGTTTAAGATTAATTGAAAAGCTTTCTATACAGATCCAGTCGAGCTTTTTAGTTAATCTTAATACTCAACAGTACAGAATATTCGGTATTTTTTGTCAAAATTATTATATAGCATAAGCAAAATATTTTTAAAAAGGTCCTTAGTAGATAAGAAACGATTTTTGAAGAATTTCATCCAAATTATAAATTACTTTCTTCTAAAAACAGATTTTACCTTTTCACTTCAAAACTTTTAATATTTACAGAAATTAAAACTTTAAAAATGTTTAAGTGATCACATTTTAGTGCAAATACTCTATGTGTACTTATCATGCAATATTATAAATTTAAAAACTTACAAATTATAAAGCTTTTTAATGCAAAATAAAAGGTGTCTAGGCAGGAACATGTAAGCGCGATACAATTTTTTAAAAACTCATAAAATTAGTAACCATTTTTTCAGGTTTTCAAAACTTTCAAAACATTGTTTTGTCATAAGATTATTGAAAAACCTATAACATAAAAAGCAATAGATGACTTTTCAGAAAAAAATGTGTTTAATTGTTTAAGCAATTACTTAAAAAATGAGAAATATGGAAAAAGTGATATCTCCATTCGATTCGACTAAAAAATTACACGAAGTGTATGTATTTCACCATTTTCATATGGACTCAATTAGGGACGTAGTATAAATAAAAAATTACTTGGTATTCATTTTATATTCATACTATAGATGAAATATTGAATGGAGCAAAAAATTGGCCATTATATGGTTTTTATGTAATTTTTTCAGCATAATCGAATGGCGCAGCTATTTTTTCAAAATCTCGCATATTTTAATCAATTATTTGAATAACATTTGTGAAGGTGTTTAAAAATCAATTTTTTTACAACAATGTGCAGTGAATTTTACGAGAATTTAAACCAGTAAAACGTATTTTGAAAAGTTTCTTTGTGGCATTACAAATAAACTAGAATTTTTTTTAATGTCTTAGTTTCTCACCAAGGGGCAAGTTGATTAAAGATTTTCAAGTTTAATTTTTAAAATGTTTTCTGTACTAATAAAAATTAAATTGTTTAGGTCAAGCTTATGGAAACAAATAACCTTCGATGGAGAAAGACAAATGTTTTTCGGCGAAATATACTCGATTTCAATAAATGACAAAAAATTCAATTTTGTTCATTTGTGTCTTGTTGCCAAAAAAAATCTTCTTAGTTTTTTTTATGTTCTTTATAATAAAATAATGAAACACGTATATATTTTTCAGTTTTAAAAAATTTTTTTATATTTTTGCGGATCCTGAAACATATGAGCCATTTTACACAAGATCCGCTTGGATGCGTAAAAATCCCTCGAAAAATGTGCTTGAACGGTATACACAGAAAATAGTAACAAAAATGTTATTCAATAATACTTCCAAAAATGACGAAATATCAAATTCAATATCAGATTAAAAATATTTTTTAAACAGTTTATTAATAATTTAGTTAAAAGAAGAAAAACTTCTTTCATCAAAACATAATACTTAAAAAAAATGACGAAATATGTACTTTTGTTAAGTTTTATCTACCTAAAGTTGCAAAACAAGACATTTTTTTTTATTTGTTTATGCTCCTTTTAATAAACTAAAAAAAACATGTACATATGTTTAAGTTTCAAACGAAAATTTTAAAATCTTTTTTACGGATTCTATTTAAAAGGATTTTTACGAATCTTGTGTGAAGATGGCTTATGCTTCAGGATCCATAAAAATTAAACAAAATTTTGTTTGAAACCTAAAAATATGTGACTGTTCCCTTAGTTTAATAGAGCTTTACAAATTTAAAAAAAAGGAAAAATATGCTTTTTTTGCAACTTTAGGCACAATTTTACAAAATTGTATTTTTTTATCATATTTGAAATATTACATTTCGACCAACCAATTGTTGACTTACTTTTTTCCATGATGATGTTCGTCATTTTTTACATTATATTAATAAATTATAGACATAAACTTTTAATTAATTATAATATAAAAAGATATAAATAATAGAAATAATATATAAAAAATATAATATAATTTAATGAAAAAATTGAGAAAAAATGTTTTCTTCAAAATATAATACTTCAAAAAATGACTAAATATGAACTTTAGTTAGTTTGTTCTTAGGTTGAAAAAAAATATTTTGTATTTGTGTATGCTCTTTTTAATAAACGAATGCAACATTTACATATTTTTAAGTTTCAAAAAAAATTCTTTATAGTTTTAACGAATTTGTTGCGAAAATTCTTTGTTTCAGGATCCGTAAAAAATAGAACAAAATTTTGTGTGCGATCTACAAATATTTAAGTGTTGCCTTCATTTATTAGAAAAGACATCAAAAAATAAAAAATAAACTTTTTTTGCAACTTAAGGTATAAATTAACAACGTTGCATTTTTCTTCATTTTTTGAAATATTATATTACGATAATTAATTTTTTACGTCTTAATTTCTTACTTTCATAAACTTTACCCAAAAGGAAAAAAAAACAGAAAAAATTCTTTCCATGCAAAAAATTCAAACTTGATTTGCCCAACGGTGAGAATTAAATAATAAAATTTTTTTCGTAATGTCACAAAGAAACTTTTCAGTGATATTACCAATGAACTTAATTATTTCAGGTTTGTTTCGACCTAGCCAATTGGTTATGCCATGAGAGCCTTCAAATGATGTTCGTCATTTTCTAAATTATAATAATAAATTATGAACGAAAAAATTTACTAAAATTCTTAGTTCAATATTTATTATTTATCACATTCAATGCCTAATAGAAAATACATTTTTACCAGCTTTATTATTATTTTATGTAAAAAAGTGAGAAAAAAATGTTTTCGTCAAAATATAATACTGAAAAAAAAAAGTTTATTTTTGTATGCTATGTTTAATGAACTAATGAAACATGTACATGTTTGCAAGTTTCAAATAAATTTTTTTCTATGTTTTACGGGTTCTGTGTAAACGTATTTTACGGAGTTTGTTTAAAAATGGTTAATGTTTCAGAATCCGTAAAAAATAGAAAACTTTTTTGTTTGTAACCTAAATGTATTTAAGTATGTATTTATTTTTTATTATTTATTAAGTATGTATGTATTTCTTACTTCCATAATCTTTGTCCAAAAGAAAAAATTGAAAAAAAATCTCCCCAGAAAAAAATCTAAATTCAAAAATGTTCCATTTGACCACAACAGTAAGAATTTTGTTTAAAAATTTGTTCGTAATGTCACACAGAAACTTTTCAGTGCTATTACCCATGAATCTAAACATTTTAATTTTTTCGGCTCAGCCGATTGGTTATGCCGTGGCACCCTGCAAATGATGTTCGTAATTTTGTATACCAAAATTATGAACTATAAACGTAAAATTTGTATAAAGGGCCCAGTTAAATATATAAAATTGATCGCATTCAATGTTAGATAAAAATACATGTTTAGGAGCTTATTATTACTTTATTTGGACTATCATTCTTACAATAAGAATTTTTTATCGATCACTTAAAATGTCCACAACATTAAAATACAATCTTTGTTTCAGACATGGTGTGGAAATTACACGAATGGCGCACTAAAATCAAAGCTTGTGGAAGGTGTCCACGCTCCAAATCATTTTCGAGTAATTGGGACATTATCAAACAACGCAGATTTCGCTAAAGCGTGGAAATGCCCTGCCAACAGTGCAATGAATCCTTCCCACAAATGTATTTTATGGTAGTTAAAGAAATGACTGAAACTAACTTAGAAAACCTCGAAATTGAGGGATGACTTCACATTCCCGTCCGAGAAATAGGAAATCTTACTAATATTCTTCACTTCTCGCAAATACGGAATTCAAAGGATCAAGATCATCGAAACCCGAATAAATAAATGCTCATCCTCGGCCGAAGACAAGATCAAAATGCGAAGTGTCACAAGGGAAACAACACATAAAACACTTTTGCGAAGTGAAGGAACGCGCGTGAAAGTCAATTTGTAAATAGACTGATTTTTAGAAAATGTAAATAATTTATTATATGCACTTAGACTGAAGGTTTATTAACATTTACGTAATGTTTACTCTCTGTAAATATTTATACATCTAAATGAAAATACAAAAGTCTTTAATCGTCATGGATGTAACATTATTTAACAGAAATGTTTTTCTTTTTCTTCTTTTTCGTGAAGTTGCTACCATTTTCTATCGTCATGCTCGTAGCTTTCTTCTTCTTTGGCGCAGAGTTTACATTCTCCGGTGGTGTTTTCCTCTTCTTTTCTGTCGTTATCGCAGGGATTTCAGTTTCGCTGATTTTATTATTTGAAGATTTGCCTTTCTTCATTTTCTTTTGAACAGGCGCCTGTTCTTCTTCAGTCCAGGTTGATTCTTTCCTCTTTTTTGGAGAAGAGTAATCCTTATTCGCCGCACCTTTCTTTTTCTTCTTTTTCACAGGACTTTCGATCTCAGCTTCATCATCAGATGATCTTTTCTTCCCATGATTCTCACCATCGTTCTCAACATTCTCTACTGTGAAATTATTCACTTTCTTCTTTTTCTTCTTGCTCACTACATTATCTTCATTCACATCCGTGTCCTTTAGTCTTACTTTCGACTTCTTCAAACGCTTCACCTTCGAAGCTTCCTCTTCCTCGTCTTCGATTATCACTTCTTGTCTCATTCTCAGTCTATTTATATTTTTTACCGGAACAACCTCTTCAACTTCGACCGTTTCCTTTTTATATTTAAGATCTTTGCACGGATGTGCAAGGGTGAGACACACAATTCTCGAATTGCAAGTGACTCGATTCAGCAAAGTAATCGAGTCATTCGTAAAGCGCCAGAGTTTTATTTCCCCTGAACTGGAAGCAGTCACTAAGAGATCGTCGGAGTGTTGCATGCATTTCAATCTGGCATCATGCGCTGAAACATTTAGAGTATGGGAATTTTCCTCGAGATCGTAGAAGCCGATTTTGCCATCCTCGAAACCGATAGCGATTAGACCATTATTGAGAAATTCCACGCATATAATCTTCGAGTCAAGTTGAATTTCCTCATCGACTCCAGCAGTTTCTACAGAGTAAACGTCCACTTTGTTGTTGGTAGCGATCAAGTACTTTTCGCCATTTGGACTCCATTTTAAGATATTGATATTTTTGGCAAAAGCTTTCCATCGCGGTACCAAATTCGTGGCGTAAGCTAGTTTACCCTTGACTAAATTCCACGTTCTGAGCACACCATCGCCTCCGGTAGATAAAGCTATTTTCCCAGATGGATGAACAGCTAAAGCTTCGATGGGTAAACCTTTGTGTGGTTTTTGCCAAAGTTTCTCCAATTGCCAGTTGCCACATCGCACGACTCCTATCGATCCATCGCTGCTGCCGGTAAGTAAGTGAGAAGCATCGGGTGTGAAGGTAACGCAGTTTACCGAATCTGAAATAAATATTCATCAAATCAAGTATTTGTTTTTAAATAATACTATGAATGCAGGGCTCGGATTGATTGGAAATGCTTCAATAAAATCGCATTGGCCGCACAAAATTACGAATGGAATTTTTTAAAAAGCAGTGGTATTATCGAGGCCTGGCGGCACCATAATCTACGTTGCCAATTTTTGCTTTTTTGACCTCCACCTCCACGAAAAGTAACGTAGTCGTTGACTAAAGACAGATTTTACGTTTATAAATTCTTTTAAATATAATTAAAGTAGATTAACTTTTGAACATAATACGCAACGTTCTATATTCCTAACATTTCAAGCCGAAATACATGATGTATTTTCAACAAAATAGTTGAATTTTCAACAAAAAAATATTTTCTACCCAAAAAGATGAATTTTCAACACAAAAAGCTGCAGCTGTAGTAACAGAGAAATGGATGGTCTGTCCAGTAATAGAGACTAGTTTTCAAAATAAATATTTAAAGATTTAACCAAATAGTAAAATTCTCAAATAAAAAATACGATGTTTTTCGAACACAATTGAATTTTTAACAAAAAACATACATTTTTAACCAAAATTTTTTTCTACCACAAAAGATGAATTTCCAATCTAAAAGATTAAAATTAACGAAATAATTCAATTTTCCAAAAATAATTCGATTATTAACAAAATAGCTGAATATTCAGCATATAAAGATGAATTATTTAATCAAAAGATAAAATGAACACATTTTTTAGAAGACAGTCGAGTTTTTATCAAAAAAGTTCATTTTTGACCATAAAAGATCACTTTCCTACCATGAATGATGAATTTTCAACAAAAGTAAAGTTTATAAGCTAAAAAGTGGAATCTTTTAGAAAACAGTAGAATTTTAAACGGAAAAGATGGGTTTTTAACAATAAAAAATCATTTTCAATCAAGAAAGATGAAAATTTAACAAGATAGTTGCATTCTAAAATAAAAAGTTGACTTTTCAAAAATAAAAAAAAATTTCCTACACAAAAAGACGACTTTTTAACAAAATATTTTTAAAATATTTTGTTAAAAAATATTGAAAAATATTAAAACTATTTGATATAAAATGCACATATGCATTTTCTATCAAATAGTCGAATTATTAACCAAAAAGTTGAATTGTAAACAAAGAAAATTATTTTTCTACCCAAAAAGACGACTTTTCAAGAAAATACATGAACTTTTAACTAATAAAATATACAGGAGAAAGTTTTAACCATAAATTAATATGGTTCAGTTTGCAGATAAGCAAACTGATAAAAAAATTTGAACAAAAAAAAAACGTATTTTCCAAATATATGTTCAATTTTCAACGAAAAAATGAATTTTCGTCCAAGAATATTAATGTCCTATAAAAAAGACGAACTTTCAACTCATCCAATATACTGAATTAAGTTCTAATCAAACATGGAATAGGTAATTTTTCAGATAAAAAATAATATTTAAGAACAAAAATTAATTTTCAACAAACTTGTTAAATTTAATTTGAATTGAAAGCCCATAAGACGAATTATCCACAAAAACTTTAAATTTATAACCACAAATTATGAATTTTTTAACCAATAAGTTTAATTATCTAACAAATTATTGAATTTTCAAACCAGAAAGATGAATTTTCTATAAAAAAAATTGAATTTTCAATATAAAAGTTCATTTAAAATTAAGTAGTTGAATTTTCAAATATAATGAATGATAATGAATGAAAATATAATAAATGAATCCTTAATGAAAGAAATTAATTCTTTACGAAGTAGTTCAGCTATCAGTCAAATAATCGATTTTCAACCCAAAAAGATGAATTCTCGACGAAGCATGCAAGTTATTATTTCAACCAAGAAATTGCGTTTTTAACAAAAAATAGATCAAATTTTAACCACTACGATTAAATTTCTACCAAGAAAAACGAATTTTTTAACAAAAAGTTAACTTTTGTTTAAAAAAGATACATTTTTATCCAAATAGTTGAAGTATGATTTGAAAAAGATGCATTTTTAACGAAAAATCGAATAGTTTACTAGTCAATTAAAAAAAATATATTTTCAACCATAGAGAAGAACTTTCGACGAAAAAAGATAAATTTTCAACCAATTACTTTAATCAAAACTTTTTTGAACAAATAGTAGTTGCATTTGCCATCTAATAGTTTCTACGTCTGATGAGTTTTTAACCAAAAAATATTACTTTTCCACCATAAAATATTAAATTTAAATGCATAAAGATGATTTTTCAACCCAAAAAGATGAATATTAAACGAAGAGGATCAATTTTAACCAAAAAAGATAACTTTTGAACGAAACAATTGAATTTTCAACCAAATGGTCGAGTTAAAAAAAAGAGATTAAATCTCAAACAAAAACAGTTTTACTTTCAACAGAAAAGTTAATTTTCACCATAAAAGAGAAATTTACAATGCAAACGGATTGTTTTATCTGAAGAGGTGAGTTTTCAACAAAACAGTTCAATTTTCGAACAAAAAAGATCACTTTTTAAAAAATAGTCGAATTTTAAACAGAAATAACTTTCAACGCAAAATAGTTGGATTTTCTTATTAGGTTCTATTTATTAATTTTGTATCTAAGCGGGAATAAACGATTAAAACGGTAAGTTTCTTTAAGACAGGAGAAAATCGCAAAATTCTTTAAACATGAGAAAAAGGAATGGAATAAAGAGTGTGAAGAGTTTGAATTTGAATTAAATCGATTTTCAACATTTTCGGCTTCAAAATGTGCAACTGGTTAAGCTTGAAATTAAAAAAAAAAATAAAAAAATAAATACGGATTCATGAAATTAGAAACTGTCCCATTCGAAACGCTATTAAAGAGAAATTGTTTAATTTTTCCCGTTCTTTAATAAAAAAGTACCGTTTATCTAGTTTTTAGTTTCAATTTTACAAGTTTTATTGCTATTAAATGGAAATTAAGTATAGCGAAAAAGAAAAAAAACATGAAAAAGTCAGTCGCATTTTTCTTCAGCAAGTGGCTTTTTTTTTTAAAGTTGAAAATATGGTCTAAATGAGGCCTGAGATTGTAAGAAAAAGTGGGTACACCCTAAGTTATAACGACAAATAATATATTATTATTATTACTACTACCATTATTACTATTATCTTACCAATAATAATATGTGATATTAAAAAGAACTTTAAAAAATAAATGAAGTAACAAAACAAAAAATTAAAATTCAAGAAAGGAATGAAAGCGAGTTCCATGACAATTTTCAAAGTATCTTTACAAAAAAATATAATAAAATCCATTCATATATCCATTGGAAATCATTTAATTTCCTAAAGTTCTCTAGAACTACTTTGAAACTGCTAAAATCTTTAAAATACTTGGAGAGGTCCTATCAAATCCGTTAGAGCTTATACAATTCTTTTAAATTCCTCGAAACCTTTGGAAACTCTTGACATTGGAATCTTATAAATTATTTAAAATCTTAAAAATTAATTAAAATTTGGTTGAAATAAGTGGAAATACCTTGAAACAAAATTTAGTTTATTCTCTTCAATTCTCCAGAATTTGTTGAAATTCATTAAAGTTACTTGGAAATCCTAAAAAATTCTTTGATATCCCTTGACATTTTTTTAATCTCATGAAATTTTCTGGAATCTGTTAAAGTAACTTAAAATCTTTAAAATCTCGCAAATTCTTTGAAATAATTGTAGAACTGCAATTAGTCGTTCGATTTTAATGAAACTTGGTGAAATTATTGTGCTATATAAGAGACATTTTGGAATAAAAAGATTTTTCAAAATTGTTCAAAATTTTAAGAGTTACGCCATATTGAATTTTCGGTTTGATTTTTTTAAATTATTGAAGTTTCCGAAACTGATGATTCGAGTTTGCTAAACTTAGGAGGTATTAAAGATGAAATTATACATTTTGAAACTATAGATTATTTTTATTTAAAAAAAATAAATTTTTCCTGAAAGAAAGTCGAACCAAATATTGTATTCAATTGTTCGTGAATCTTTCACCTTTTATTTTTTGTTAAATTAACATACAAAGATTCTTTATGAAATCAACCTTTATGCAAAAATGGATGGAGACTCCTCTAGCTCCAGAGATATCGTTGACTTGTAATGATAATTGTTATAAACAAGTTCTATTAACAAACACTGAATATTTTAGATTGTTAATTTGTAAGAGATATTTCGGCATCAATATTACTTACTTTTATCAACAGTGATATTTTTTTTAGAAACAAATTAGGTAAACAAATTCCTAGTGTGAACATTTGAAGTAAAAAAAAGTGTTATCTCCTAGTTGTCTATAAATTATATTGCCAGTACAAATTACTGTTGAAAATACACTATTCTACCTTGATTATTAAAGTTAGAAACAAATTATATAAACTAATTACCACAATAAACATTAACAGACAAAAAGTATTTGAATTTTGTGATTTGTTTTTCAAAAAAAACCTATTTTTCCTTAAAACCTCTATAACTTTCGGCCTCATTAAGATATTTATTATTTTCTTTTCGATTCTAATAGCGTTCGTCGTCTTCTTTTAAAATGAGCAGCTTCGAAATTCAGCGGTTTTTCTGCAAAAACTAAAAATCTTATTTCTCAATAACCCACCTTTAAATTTGTTGTCAATTTTTTTTTTGAACTTGTACTTTGATAACAAACATATCTTGTAAGTTCGATGTTTGCTAAATAACGGTTTTAGACAGGAAAATTCTACGAAAAATGGCTCTTGTTCTTTTGCGATATCTTTCATAGTGCACAAAAAAATTCAAAAACTAAAAAATTGTTTAGCCCATTTGATGCTGCTAAGATGCCTTTCTTTTATTAGTAGAAACTAAAAAAAAAATGGATTAGGAAAAATAAAAAGGTGGGGTTTTTCCGAAATTATAATTTTTTCATGCTTTCAAAATTTGAAGAAAATACTAAAAGAAGATTTTCTTAAAAAGCCTACCTTTTTTATTTTTCTAAATATTTTTATTTGAAGTTCCTAAAAATAAAAGAAAGGCATCATGCGGGCTAAACCATTTTTGAGGCCGGGACCATTTTTTCCCCTCAAAATGAAGTTCTTGACTTTTTTCGTGAACTATGTAAAATATCGCGAAAGAACAAGATACATTTTTCGTACAATTTTGTTAGACGTGTAAACTTTTATCTCAACATTTTTTCGCATCTATCATTCTTTCGAAGAAAAAGTAAAAAATTGGTTTGTAACAGAAAAGAATTATCCTGGCTACAAACGCTATTTAGCAAGCATGGTTTTCGAAGGAAAGAGTGAGAAAACAATATGCAACATTGTATTGAATGATGAGAGAATTGAACAAGTTGATAA
>JAAAKG020026105.1:4829-19954 GCA_010014905.2 Druon quercuslanigerum | reverse complement strand
ATTTTGTTTGATTTGGTTCAGATTTGCGACCTGTAGGTGGTTTTGAACGAAATTATTGCTATATCCCCAATGTGCGGTGGTTCTCCGAACGAATTCAGGAATTTTTGTACTGGTTAAGTTAACAAATTTGCTTCTCTCACCAGTAGGAATGTTGCAAGTAAGATTAGTATCGTTAATATTGGATTCAAAATTTGTAAATTCTAACTGATAGTTATTGGAATAATTATTGCTTTTTTTCATAAGACCATCAAATTTGGATTCAAATTTATTATGGAGGGTCAATATAATCCCCCAGCGATTATTATTATCATTATTTAAATGGAAATATCAGAATCTCGATTATAATTTTCCACCAAAAGAAGAATAGAATTTACGTCTATAACTCAAGCATTAAACATTATTTGGCATTAAGTATTGCTTCAAATATATGCAAGACTTTCTAGATGAACAGCTAGTTAAAGAAAATTAGATCAAACATTTTATATTCTTAAAAAGTTGAATTATTACGTTTCAAACCGTGCACTTTATTGAATCTAGGCCTCGTGAACCATCAGTGCGACGGCCAACATTCAGGACATTTTCAATTCACTGATGCAGGGGCTGACTTATAAAAACATTCAAAAACGAGTGAACAAGATCTTAAGCACTGCCGGTCGTACAAGTGAATTCACTTAAATTCAAATAATATTAGATATTTCAGGAGAATTCAAGTGACTTCACGGGACTTCAAGTGAATTCGCATCACTTCAAATGACTTTAGATGTTTCAGGAGAATTCAAGTGACTTCAAATGAATTCAAGTGTCTTCAAGTGAATTCAAGTGACTTTAAGTGCATTCCAGTGACTTCAGATATTTCAGGAGATTTCAGAAATTTCAGGAGATTTCACTGTAAGTGTACACCTGACTTCACTAGTTGTCACCTCCTCGGTTATAAAAAGAAGATTCGCGAGCTCTCGCTGACTTGTACATGCTCTCAGAGATAGTATATTTCTTTAAAATAAACTGTTTTTAAGCACCTGATTTCGCTTCGGCGAAAAGCTTTTTTTTCTTGGAGAGGCAAACGCTTTCTTTAGATTTCTTTAGGCATTTTCGTAACGCGCACACCGTAAATCACTGAGTGAATGAAAGCGAATCTGATCGAATGGCCTGCGACAATTTTGCAGCTGATTAAAGCAGACGCTACGATCAAGGCTCTTCCTCAGGTATGAAAATTAGCCCATGTATTACTCTGCCAACCTTGTCTCCGACAATTATAAATTGTTTGATTTCGTATTGTAACTACAGGATATAAATGTTAAAGTGCTGAAAATAAAAGAGAGCTTTTTTGGAAAAATGGCCTGGTTTTTTTTATTGAAATTAATTGAAAATTCATGTATTTGATGCGCCTAGGACGGAGCAAATGAATATGAATGCACCTATGGCGAACGCAATATGGGGTTAGATAGCAGAGAGTGATATTTTTTAACGATACTTTAAACACCGTAAAAACCCAGGCTAGAGCCTAGGACTGTCATGCCTGTCATGCCTCACTCAACTTGGTTATTGTTACATATAAGAGCAAGCTGAGAGAAATTAAAAATGATTTAAAGATTAAGAAATTTAATTTCAATAATCTGCGTTAGTGCATTAGATAACGACGAGAAGATTTAAAAAAGATATAAGAAAATCGGTCAGTCTGTTCAATTGCTGTTGAAAGTTTTCGTAATTTCTCCTCTCTTTTCAGATTTTACGACAAAAGATACTCAGAGAAAGATGCTGCGTATTTTTGAATCGGAAAAGTGTGGAACTGCAATAGATTATGTTATTTTCGAGATTAGACTTAAAGGGTTTGCAATTCGCAGTCTTTTCTTCAGTAACTCCTTATCCAAAATTTTCAACTGAAAACTATCCAATCATAGGCATTGATCATTCTTCTCTCTTTGTTTCTTGAATATTTGTTGCAAATACAACTGCTTGCTTTGCAATGAATGTGCTGTTGCTTAGGATTCATGCACTATTTGGTTGCAGACAAGATAGTTATATTTTCATCCAAACAGATTAATTATTATCAACTAATCGGGTGAAGCTGAAAACATGAATTTTCAACAAAACAGTCTTACATTCAACCAAATAGTTGAATAATCAACCAAAAAGATGATATGTTAACCAAGACGATTTCTTTGTTACAAAAAAAAGTGAGGGCTAGCAAATGAAGGGCAATTCAGGAAACGAGAAGTTTCGTAGAGTCTATAGTAAAGGGTTTTGACAGTTCTGGGACAAAAATGAGTAAATCCCACCTATTGGCCTGGAATCTGGGATCGCTAGTAGATTCAGAATCTACCTTCGGACATTCCTGTATTATACCTATTGATTGACAATTTTCGTTTTCAGTTGAAAACTTTTATATTTTCTTCAAAATGAATCTTTTCGGTAATTAATTTATCTTTTGGGTTGAAAAGTCAACTATTTAGTTTTATCATTAAATTATTTCACTTTGAATTTATTAATTAATTCAAGTTAATCAGCATTTTAGTGCAATTCCACACTTTTCCGATTCGAAAATACACAGCATCTTTCTCTGAGTATTTTTTGTCGTAAAATCTGAGAAGAGAGGAGAAATTACGATAACTCTCAGCAGAAATTGAACGGGTTAACCGAATTTGTTGAGTGAGGCATCGCAGGCAATCAACCTCTCTCCTGGTCTCGAGCCTGGGATTTTACGAAGTTTAGAGTATCGGTAAGAAAATATCACGCTCAGCTATCCGATCCCATATTTCATTCGCTATAGGTGCACTCATTTTGGCGATTTGCTCCTTTTCAGACGCATGAAATGCATGCATTATCAAATAATTGCAATAAAACAAAAACCAGAACATTTTCCGGAAAAGCTCTCTTTTATTTTCATCATTTTAACATTTATATTCTTAAAAATAAAATAATAAAATCAAAATATAAAATCAAACTATTTATAATTGTAGGACAAACGCTTCGCAGAGTAATACATGTGTTAATTTTCAAGCCTGAGGAAGAACCTTAACCGCAGATGGTACGGCCCGCTTTTTTCATACACAATTGTGGGGTTAATCTGCTTACCCAGCATCGTATTTCTCACGTCCCCTTTGACCACCTTGTCATCTATAACGTAAAAATTTCCAAAATGATTATTTCTGAGAAATTTTCATACATACGTGTTAGAGAGAGGTTTACTCTGGACGCTAGGTGTCAAAGCCCAAAAATCGGAGTAAGTATTTTCAAAGAGCCCCAAAATCAGAGAATCTATTGTACTTGGAAAATTCACAAAAATATTTTTTTTTACAAATTTCTATGCACGTTGTTGAGCGGGGTTTATTCTAGACGTTAGGGGTTGGAGTCCAAAAATCAGAGCGAGTATTTTCCAAGAGCCCAAAAATCAGAGACTCTATTGACACTGGAAAATTCCCAAAAAGATAATTTCTTAACAAATTCCTATATGCGTGTTAGAGAGGGGTTGATTCTGGACGTTAAGGGATAGAGCACAAAAATCGGAGGGGTATTTTCGAGGAGCCAAACACCAGACAATCCATTGAAGCTGGAAAATTCTCAAAAAGAGTATTTTTGACAAAGTCATACATACGTGGTAGAGAGGGTTTGATTCGAGATGTTAAGGGTTAAGGTATTTTCGAGGAGCCCAAAAATCAGACTCCGCTGAAACTGGAAACTTCTCAAAAAGGTTACTTTGATAAAGTCATATATACGTAGTAGACAGGCGTTGAGTTTAGACTTTAAGGGTTAAAGCTCAAAAATCGGAGTGGGTATTTTTGAAGAGCGGAAAGGGATTATTTGTTGACAAATTCATATACACGTTTTAGAGAGGGGTTGATTCCGGACGTTAAGAGTTGGAGCCCAAAAATCGGAGTGGGGATTTTCAAGGATCCCAAAAATCAGAGAATCTATTGACACCGAAAAATTCTCAAAAAGATTATTTCTTGACAAATAGATATATACGTGTTAGAGACGGATTGCTTTGGGACGTTAAGGGTTAGAGATCATAATTCGGAGTGGGTATTTTCGAGGAGCCCAAAAGGCAGAGACTCATTCAAACCGGAAAATTCTCAAAAAGATTATATCTTGACAAATTCATATATACGTGTTAAAAATGGGTTGATTCTGGATGGTAAGGGTTGCAGACCAAAAATAGAAGCGGGTATTTTCAAGGAGCTCAAACATCAGAGACTGAACTGAAACTGGAAAATTCTCAAAAATATTATTGTTTGGCAGGCATATATAGGTTTTGGAAAGAGGTTCATTTTAGATGTTAAGGTTTCAAGCCCAAAAATCGGAGCGGGTAATTTGGAGAATCCCAAAAATCAGACACTTAACTGAAACTTAAAAATTCTCCAAAATATTATTTTTTGGGCAGTCCTATATAGGTTGTAAAAAGGGGTAGATTTTGGACGTTAAGGTTTGGAGCCCAAACATCGGAGCGGGTATTTTCGAGGAGCCCAAAAATCAGATTATCGATTGAACTTGGCAAATTCTCAAGAAGATTGTTTTTTGACAAATTCGTATGTACGTTGTAGAGATTTGTTGTGTTTAGACGTTAATGGTGGAAGCCGAAAAATCGAAACGTACATTTTCCAGGAGTCAAAACATCAGAGACTCAACAGAAACTAAAAAATGCTCAAAATTTATTTTTTGGCAGTCATACATAGGTTGTCGGACGGGGTTAATTTTAGACGTTGAGGTTTGGAACCCAACCATCGGAGCGGGTATTTTCGAGGAGCCCAAAAATCAGAGACTCAACTGAAATTGAGAGGTTCCTGTTCAGGAAGATCAGAGTTGTTAACCAGATTAGCGATTTTCCTTAAACTCGGGAAATAGTAGTGTTAGATAGGTAATGCATTGTGGTAAAATATTGTTGAAAAATTTCAAAAATGTAGGAACTACGTCACTTTGAACTTTTTTGATGAATTTTTTTGAATATACTCCACCTCCGAAAATTTTTAACCGATTTTTATTAAATTGATAGGTGTTATGTAAAATGTAGTACCCTTTTTTCTATAAAAAAGAAGAAAAAAAGTCAAAAATTCAAATAAAAAAATGTATTTAAAAAAAATTTTTACATTTAAATTATTCCTTATAATTTTACCTTTCATTAAAAAAAGAGCTTGTAGCCTCTTCTGGTTACCGAGTTATGCACTTTTAGGCTGAAGCCTGCAGTCCACTCTCCCGTACAACGGTCGGGTCAAGATGCATACAGCTTTGTTTTTGTTTACTTTCTTCTGTCTATCTTGATAGAGCCTACCAGGTCACTAAATATACTTTGATGTAAAAACTTATGAAGCTTATTCATGTTGATTTTCCAATGTTACAGCGAAAATAGTCATAAATGTTCATGCTGTGCTCGTATGATTTTGTTTACTTTTTTTTTATATTGTGATAGAGCCTACCAGGTCACTAAATGTTCTTTAATGTGTAATCTCATGAAGTTTATTTATGTTGATTTTCCAATATTATAAATACATCTGTACATTACCGGAAAAACTTTAAAGACTCAGTTTGTATTGCAAAAAGTTTGTATTATTTATTTATTACTTCTATTAGTCCTGTTACAGACTAAAGCCAAGATTTTCGTCTAGAAAGATATTTTTTAGTGCCATTAGCCTTTCATTTTCGTTATAATGGTTTCTAGAGTTTAAGGTTTAAAATGTTAGAAACCTTTTGGAAGAATTTGCAGCCATGGCTCCAGTAATTCTCTGTTATAATCCGTGTAAGAAAAAAGGTACAGTGGATAAAAAGTGGTAAAGCAAAACTTCGCCAAAGCACATAAGATATTTCTACTGAAAAAAAATTATCTTCTGAAAATATAGGAAAATACATTTGCGTTTCATGTTTACTTTCATTCTCTAATGATGTTGATCACAGCCTGAAACATGTAATGAGACCTTCTATCTCAACTGCTTTTTCTAGCGGTGCAAAAAATACATGTTAATTTTAATTCACGATAAGCTCGATAAGCAGAATGACTTAGATGCTGAAGAAGTAGACAACACAGAAGCAGAAATAGAAAATGAGGACAATGAAAATGTTGTAAAAACAGAATATGAAAATCAAATGGTTCGCGATGAGGAAGCAATCCAAAATCTAAATAAAATTCTTCAACTTCTGAAAGTTTCACCAATTAATAATTCAAAGGATCGTCGATCAATAAAGGAATAAGAACTTAAGGTTCAAGAAATAAAGAAAGCTCTTGATATTGAGTTAGAGAAAGTATTTGATATTAAGCGAAATAATAACAACGAAATAAATAATAAACGAAATAAATAAAAATAATAAACAAAATTCTTAACTATGCTACCGATTAGTTGGGGAATTCGTCGCATACAAACCACGTTTGGCGTATCATACAATATGGCACGCACTGCGAAAAATATTCATACTGCACACGGAATTGGTTCGTCGCCTAGTCCCAGATTAGAAAAACGACTTGCACAAGAGACGGAAACACTTGTACATTGTTTTTATTATGACAACGAATTCAGCCGAGACTGCAGACTAGAGAGACTGCATGTCAATAAAAAAGGACGGAAAACGTTCGTTGATGCAAAAGCGACTACTTTTGGGAAACCTAAAAGAGCACATTTACCTAAAAACACAAACCTAAAAAAAGCACAAACCTAAAAGTTACATTTAAGGCAAAGCATTCTTCTTGCGATATCTGGTTTTCCAAATTTTCATAATTAAGACCTGCATAGTGCATTTTGGCTGGCAGTAGTGGCGCACAGTCAGTCTGCGTTTGTAAAATCCATCAGAATCCGAAACTGATGATATTTGGAGCACGACTGAATCAGCTTGCAGAAGCCGAGACTGCAAATCATTTTCTTAGACCCTAAAAAGATATTTTAAAAACAATGGCATGCAGCACTGACACGCCTAATGGCTATTTACTAATATGTAAAGAATGTCCTGGAGTTGAGAAAATAGCAGAGTATTTGAAAAACTTGTTTTATGAGAAATTTATTGACAAAATTATATTAAAAAAATCGACAGTGATTGATCGTTCAATGTTAGAAACTATCGTAGATTCAGCTGATGAATATGTTCAAAAATTTAGCGACAAATTACCTGAACTTTTGAAGCACGATTTTCTAGCAAAGGCGCAAAGTGAGTTTTTAAAATATATTGATGAATCTCTAGAACCAGGAGTTTTTGTGATACGCTGTGATTTTGGCGAAAAATTTTCTCCTGTAATTCAAGACTGTGTTCAAGATAATTACTGAAGTAATAAACAAATAACGATTCACTCATTCTTTGTTTACTTTCAAGAAAATAAGGATTTAAAACACGAAAGTTATATGATCATTTTTGAATGCCTGAATCACGATGCAACTGCTGTCAATTTGTATATCAAGAAATCGATTGAAGAGTTAAAGAAACGACACACAGTAACAGAAATAATTTATTTTACCGACGGAGCTGCATCGCAATATAAAAATAAGTATAAATTTATTAATCTTGCCTACCGTGAACAAGATTTTGGAGTGAAAGCTAGATGGAATTTTTTCGCCACGTCCCATGGAAAAAGTCCATGCGACGGATTAAGTGGCACCTTGAAGCGTGGTGCTGCAAAAGCGAGTCTTGAACGACTACTCGACAATCAAATCACGACTCCTCAATCGCTTTATGAATGGGCCAAAGATGCACTTTCCAAAATAAAATGTATTTATTGCACTGCAAAAGATTATGAAGGAACGTGCAGTTCTTGGAACGTCGGTTTTTGCAAGCTCAGATAATTAATGGCACGAGAGTGTTTCATTCTTTCGAACCCTTAAATAAAACTAGAATTAGGTGCAAAATTTACCCAGCTGCACCTGAATATAAATCCAAAATAGTAAATACTCAACAGGGAAGGAAAGCTCAACGCGGTCGACCACGGCGCTTGGACGAGGCGGAAGAGTAAACGTGCACGCTTCGGTTTAAAAGTGCATAACTCGGCAAACAAAAGAGACCACAAGGTTCTTTTAAATGAAAGGCAAAATCATAAGATCATTATTTAGTAATGATCTTAAGATCACATATTTCCCCCAGTTTAGGAAAAATCGCTGATCTGGTTAACAACTCTGATATTCCTGACCTGGAACTACTAAAATGGAAAATTCTCAAAAATGTTATATTTTGACAAAGTCATATAAACGTGGTAGAGGAGAGGAGTTGATTTTAGATGCTAAGGGTTGGAGCCCAAAAATCGGAGTGGGCACGTTCGCGAAGCGAAAAACTCGTAGACTCCATTGAAAATAAAAAATTCTCAAAAATAGTATTTTTTGACAAAGTCATATATACGTGGCACAGGAGAGGGGTTGATTTTAGACGTTAAGGGTTGGACACCAAAAATGGGAGCGCGTATTTTCGAGGAGCCAAAAATCAGAGACTCAACTGAAACTGCAAAATTCTCAAAAATATTATTTTTTGGCAGTCATATATAGGTTGTACAGAGGGTTTGATTGTAGAGG
Source organism: Druon quercuslanigerum (assembly GCA_010014905.2). NCBI lineage: Eukaryota > Metazoa > Arthropoda > Insecta > Hymenoptera > Cynipidae > Druon > Druon quercuslanigerum. Next base: position 11,486 of record JAAAKG020026105.1, on the reverse strand, counting down.
TTAAGGTTTGGAGCCCAAACATCGAAGCGGGTATTTTCGAGCACCCCATAAATGAGAGAATCAGTTGAATTTAAAAACTTCTCAAAAAGATCGCTTTTTGAACAATTTGTATCTACGTGTTATAGATGGGTTAATTCTGGACGTTAAGGGTTGGACACCAAAAATCGAAGCGGGTATTTTCAAAAAGGCCAAAAATCAGAGACTCTATTGAAGTTGAAAGAATCTCAAAAAGATTATTTTTTATGAAAGTCATACCTATGTGTTAGAGAGGAGTTGAGTTTAGACATCAAGGGTTGGAGGCTAAAAATCAGAGCGGGTATTTTCGAGGAGCCCCAAAATCAAAGACTCGACTTAAACTTGAAAATTCTTTAAAATATTATTTGTTGGCATTCATATATAGGTTGTAGAAAGGGGTTGATTGTGGGTGTCAAGGGTTGGAGATCTTAAATCGGAGCGGGTATTTTCAAAAAGCCCAAAAATCAGAGACTCCACTGAAACTAGCAAATTCACAAAAGATTAGTTTTTGGCAAGTTCATATATAGATTGTAGAAAGGGGTTGAGTTTAAACGTTAACGGTTGGAGTCTAAAAATCAGAGTCTGTTGAACATCGAAAATTCTCAAAAATATTACATCTTCACAAATTCATATGTACGTTGTAGAGAGGGTTTAAGTTTAGAAATTGACGGTTGGAGACCAAAATCTGAGTGGGTATTTTGGAGAAACCGAAAAATTAGAGACTCCACTGAAACTGGAAAATTCTCGAAAAGATTGCTGCTTGACCAATTCATATATACGTGTTAAGGATGGGTTGATTCTGGACATTAAGGGGTTGAGCCCAAAAATCAAAGTGCGTATTTTCGAGGATCCCAAAAATAAGAGACTCCACTGAGCTTGAAAATTTCTTAAAAAGATTATTATTTGACAAAGTCATATAGGTGATAGTAAAGTCGTGGACTTTTGGACTCCTCTAAAATAGCCACTCCGACTTTTGAACTCTAACCCTTAAAGTCTACAATGAAACCTATCCACCACGCAGGTATGACTTGGTCAAAAAATAATCTTTTTGAGAATATTCCAGTATCAGTGTAGTCTCCGATTTTTGCGCTCATGAAAAATACTCGCTGCTATTTTTGGGCTCCAACCCTTAACGTTATTAATCAACCCCTCTCTACCACGCATATATGACTCTGTCAGAAAGTTGTATTTTTCAGAATTTTCCAAGTTCAATGGAGTCTCTGATTTGTGGGCTCTTTGAAAATATCCACTCCTACTTTTTTGCTTGAACCCTTAGCTTCTAAAATCGACTCCCTTTCTACCACGTATATATGACTTTATCAAAGTAATATTTTAGAGAATTTCCCAGCTTCAGCGGGGTCTCCGATTTTTGAGCTCTTTGCAAATACACACTCCGATTTTTCGGCTCCAACCCTTAACGTCAAAAATCAAGCCCCCTCTACCACGAAGATATGACTTCGTCAAAAAATAATCTTTTTGAGAGCTCCAGTTTCAATGATGTCACTGATTTTCGTGCTCCTCTAAAATGAGCTTCTCCATTGTTTGCTCTCAAACACTTAACGTCTCAAATCAACCACTTTCGTCCACATATATATTAGTTTGTCAAAGTAAAATTTTTGAGAACTTTGCAGTTTCAGCAGATTCTCTGATTTTTGGACTTCTCAAAAATAGCCTCTCTAATTTTTGGGCCCTAATCCTCAACGTCTAAAATCAACCCCTCTCTAACACGTATATATGACTTTGTCAAAAAATAATCTTTTAGAGAATTTTTCATGTTCAATGGAGTCTCTGATTTTTGGGCTCTTTGAAAACAGCCGCTGTCATTTTTGGGCGCTAATCATTAATTTCTCAAATCAACCCTTCTTTACCACGTATATATGATATGATTAAAGTAATATTTTTGAGAATATTCCAGTTTCAGTGCAGTGTCTTATTTTTCGGCTTCTCAAAAACAGCCACGGCGATTTTGGGGCTCCCACCTTGAACGTCTAGAATCAACCCTTCTCGAAGACGCAGCTATGAATTTGTCAAAAATATTATTTTCGAAAATTTTCCAAGTTCAATGGGTTCTCTTATTTTTGGGCTCTTCGCAAAATACCTACTCCGATTTCTTTGCTCGAACCCTTAACGCCTAAAATCGACTCCCGTCCTACCACGATACTATGACTTCAACAAAGTAATCTTTTTGAGAACTTTCCGGTGTCAAGTGAGTTTCTGTGCTTAGGCTGCTCCAAAATACCCACTCGGATTTTTGGTCTCCAACCCTTAACATCCAGAATCAACACCTTTCTAATACGTACGTATAAATTTGTCAATAAGTAATCTTCTTGAGAATTTTCCTGTGTCAATAGAGTCTCTGATTTTTGAGTTCCTCGAAAATACCCGAACCGATTTTTTTGCTCGAACCCTTAGCGTCTAAAATCGACCCCCTTTCTACTACGTATATATGGATTCCCAAATAAATCATTTTGAGAATTTTCCAGTTTGAGTGGAATCCCTGATTTTTGGGCTCTTTAAAAATAGCCACACGGATTTCTGGGCTTCACGCCTTAACGTCTACAATGACACCCTCTCTACGACGTAGATATGACTTCTTCAAAAAATAAACTTTTTCAGATTTGTCCACTGCCAGTGGTGTCTCTGATTTTTGCGTTCCTCAAAAACACCCACTTCGATTTTCGAGCTCAGAACCTTAGCGTCTGAAATCAACCCGTCTTTACCACATATAGAGTGTGTCACGTGAGTACTGTAGTTAATTTTGTGAGGAGGGGGGGAGGGGGGGTTGTGACCAACAAACAAAGCAAAAAAGTCACAAACATTTTTTCGATCCGATGCTTATTCTGGTCACAACAGAGGATTCAAGTTGTATGTACATATGAGCTACCGAAGCGCTGGACGAAGCGATGGGCGTCACACAGTCCGATAGTGCTAGAGTTTGATCAAATTGAAAACTCGATTTGCATGACCTGTTTTGCGCAAATAATAGTGGCAACAAATTATTACTAATAATGGGTGGGCTACAAAATTTTTTTCATCATGAGATTGTTGCAACAGATAAGAGTAATGAATTATCTTTAGAAAAATTCAGAAAATTGGAAATTATGAAAACATTAATTACAAAGGCAAGAAATACAAAAAGTTACAACTATAAAAAATGTGTTAGTCTAAAAAATTAATCTTCATATTCAACTTAACTCTACTCAACTGGTTTTTACTGTAATTAACTGGACTTGACTGAACATAACTGGACATAACTGGACCTAGCTGGACCTAGGTACACTTAACTAGTCTTCACTGGACTTAGCTGGTTTTAGCTGGACTTACTGGTTATATTCGAATTTAACTAGTTTTAACTAAAACTAACTGGTTTAAGCTGGTTATAACTGGCTTTCACTGGTTTTGTTGGTTTTATCTGTTTTTAATTTGACTTAACTGGGTTTTAATGGACTTGACTGGTTTTAACTAGACTCAACTGGTTTTAACTGGTGGTAACTAAAATTAACCTTTTTTAACTAGACACGTCTTTTTCAAATGGTCCTAACTTGTTTTAACTGGAACGAACTGGGCTTGGTTGGACCTAATTTGTTTCAACTGGACTTAAATATTTTTAACTGGAATAATTTGGTTTTAACTAGTTTTAATTGAACTTAGCTTGTTTCAACTGTAATTGACTGGTTTTGACTACTTTTAATTCGACCTAACTTGTTTCAACTGGACCTAACTGGTGTTGTGGACTTAGTTGTCTTTAACAGGACTCAACTAGTTTTAACTAGTTTTAATTGGACTTAACTGGCTTTAACTGACCTAACTACTTTTTAACTGGAGTCAAGTGTTTTTAACTAAATTTAACTGGTTTCCATTGGTTTTAATTGGTCTTATCTGGTTTTATCCTAAAATTACTGGGTTATAATGGGCTTAACTGGTTTTAACTGGAACCAACTGGACTTAGTTAGACTCAACTGATTTTAACTGTACTTAACTGATTATAGCTTGACGGGGTACGTGACGTTTGGACGCCGCCGTTTAGGCGCTGGACGTTTAGGCGCTGGACGTTTAGGCGCCGGACGTTTAGGCGCCAGGACTTTTAGGCGCCAGGACGTTCAGACGCCAGGTCTTTTAGGCGCTGGACGTTTAGACGCCGAGCGGTTTTGTCAGAGTAAAACCTGGGGTACCAAAAGTTGAAAATTATTTCGTTGCATGCAACATGTATGTTATGTACAAATTTCTGGGATGTCCCCATAGAAATTTAAAAAAAAACTGCCTGCTGCGCGGGCACATTCTCCTCACGCGCTACTTGCGCAGCTACATGTTTAAAAACAATGCAATCATTTCTTCGTTAAAATATTTGGTGGCCCTAAAAAGGGCCGATTGGTTTTCAGTGAATAGCAAGGAACAATTTACTTGGTGCCTTCAGAGACTGCGAACTTGTGCAAAATTAGACAAAATCGATATTGTGAGCTAGACCCGTCAAATATTCATTCATTGTCCTACTACCAAAATGGTTTACGATTTTGAGAATCCTCTTGTCTGCATCTTGGTATTTCTTCCTTTCCAAATTAGGAGCATCACCTCGCAGAAACTGCTGATATAAACAGTCTTGCTGTTTCTGTACAACCGTTAATCCATCGATGAATTTGCAAATTGAGGGATGACTGACAGCAAAATAACACTGAAGTCGTCGGTGTGCAGCCTCAGCGGAATTGTTCGTTCGGGATTGATCTCTAAGAACCCTTTCGTGTGCGGACCACATTTCAGGTTCAAACAGTGGTTTTCTTCGAGACAGATCCCTGTTGAGCCTTCCAACGTAGTTGTCCTGCGAACAGTATGGGAAAAATTTGTAAAAATAACTATCATAAAATAATGTCAAATAAAATAAGAATAAATTAAAAAATTAGAAAATGTACCTCAACGTCCAGCGTCTAAACGTCCTGGCGTCTAAACGGCGGCGTCCAAACGTCACGTACCCAGCTGAACGTAACTAGTTTTAACCGGACATAGGTGGATTTAACTGGTTTAAACTGGACCTAACTGGTTTTAGCAGGACCAAGCTGGCTTAAGCTATAACTAACTGATTCACTGGATAATAAATGGTATATAAAATGGATAATAAATAATATAAGTCCAGTCAAGATTAGTTAAGTCCAGTTATGTCAATTACAAACAGTCAAACACAATTAATCTAGTTAAATCTGGTCAATGCCAGTTAAAAACATTTAAGTTCGATTAAGTTCAGTTGAGTGCAGCTAAAACCAGCTAAGTCCATTCAAGACTTGTTAAGTCTACTTAGATCCAGCTAAAACCAGTTAGGTCCAGCTAAAACTAGTCAAGTCCAGCTGTACCAGCTATAAGCAGTTAAGTCCAACTAGGTCCAATTAAGAATAGTTAAAACCATTTCAATCCAGTTAAAACAAGTTAAGTCCAGTTGAAACCAGTTAAGTCCAGTTATGTCCAGGTAAAACCAGTTGAGTCCAACTGAGCTCAGTTGGTTCCAGTTAAAACCAGTTAATTCTAGTAATTACTAGTCAAGTTCAGCTATAAGCAGACAAGTCCAGTAAAAACCATTTTAAGTCCAATTGAATCTAGTTGAGTCCAGCTCAAACCAAGACTAGTTAAGTCCAGTAAGGTGAATCAAAAACGAGTTAAAATCAGTTAATTTAGTTAAGTCTGGTTAAGTCCAGTTAAAACTACTTAATAATAGTTAAGGCTAGTTAAAACCAGTTAAAACCAGTTAGTCCAGTTATGTCTAGTTGATTTCAGTTAACACCAATTAATTACAGTGAAAACCAGTTGAGTTGAGTTAAGTTGAATATGAAGTTTAATCGTTTAAACTAACACATTTTTCGTAGTTGTAACTTTTTGTATTTCCTGCCTTTGTAATGAATGTTTTCATAATTTCCATTTTTCTGAATTTTTCTAAACATAATTCATTAATCTTATTTGTTGCAACATTCTCATAATTCATAAAATTTTGCAGCCCACCAATTATTAGTAATATTTTGTTGCAATTATTATTAGCACAAAACAAGTCATGCAAATCGAGTTTTCAAGTTGATCGAACTCGAACACTATCGGACTGTGTGACGCCCATCGCTTAGTCCAGCGCTTTGGTAGGGGAACTGCTTGGTTTGCACGATGCGCGCACGCTACACACGCTCACACGTACATACAACTTGAAACCTCTGTTGTGACCAGAATAAGCATCGGATCGAAAAAATTGTCCGGACTTTTTTGATTATTTTTTTGTGCACAATCCCCCCCCCCCTTAAATGACAACAGTACTCGCGGGAAAACCTGTATATGAGATTATCAAAGTAATACTTTTGAGAATAGTCCAGTTTTAGTGGAGTCTCTGATTTTTCGGCTCCTCAAAAACACCCACTGTGGTTTTGGGGCTCCAACCCTTAACGTCTACTATTAGCCGTCTCTACCACACAGATATGATTGACCAAAAAATAGTAATTTTGAGAATTTTCCAAGTTCAATGGAGTCTTTGATTGTTGGGCACTTGGAAAATGCTACTCCGATTTTTGGGCTCCAACCCTTAATGTCTCAAATCCGTCCCTCCCTACCACGTATATGACTGTCAGCAAATAATCTTTCCGAGAGTTTTCCAGTGTCAGTGGCGCCTCTGACACTTGGTCT
>JAAAKG020026094.1:0-19955 GCA_010014905.2 Druon quercuslanigerum | reverse complement strand
TCGTTAAAAGTTACTTCAAGAATGACCTTGACTTTTTTGAAAAAATATTTACCTGGAGAGATATTTAGGTGTATCGAGACTTTTTGAACACCCTGTATATGTCAGGTCGTTGCAGTGATGCGACTAAGATTCCTACACTACCGAGAAGTGCGGGCCATTCTCGGTGTGCTTTTGAACATTTTGTACCCTGCCCTCGTAAAAAAAATCTCAGTGAGCGACGATGACAACGACATTTTTAAAGGACCATACCATTAATCCTATGGATATCCAATTTATTTTCCACGTCTTTTCGCACTAAGTGCGTTACCCTGTCCACTTTTTTCGATTAGTCTTGTACATATTTTCATTTAATTAAAGTATAAATCAAGCTTTGCGAAGGAAAAAAGAAACGTGCAGGTGTTAAAATAAATTTATTGCTCACATGTACACCGTCTTTTGGTATAAACATATAGAAAACACATCGTCAATAAATATTCCTTATTTTTTCTAAATTACAATTATATTCGTCGTTGAAAATCAACTAATAAACAATCATGGTTTTGAAAAGTACAGTGACAGATAAGATTTGTACATATAATTTTGGGTTGTCTTGTTGTAGTTTCACATCTTCAATTGATCAAAATTGTGAAAGGTCTCATGGAGAAGGTCTCGTTCATGCTGAAACATCAAAAATAATCTTTTTAGAAAGAAATTACATTGATAATACATTGATCTCCTAAACTAGAACCGGTTATAAGGGACCTTTTCGTGTAGGAGTCTACATATTTTATAAAAACTATTAGGGTATTATATTTGAAAGTATTCTTTTTTGTACGAGGAAAAACATGAAGACAGAAGAAGGTATCATTTAATTTTTATATATGCAGGTTTCAAGTTATTGTAGAGAAAAATACTTTTATTACTCACATTATTAATCTTCCAGCAATTCACATTACACTGAACATTCTTAACATTAAAAATAATAAAATGAGATATTTATAATATGAAATTTAAATTAAACATGTCAAAAAAATATTCAAAGTTGAAGTAAGAAAATAACATATCACTTGGGACACCACCAATTTTTGGCGTTCGCTGGTCCTTTCGCATAATCGGTGCGAATTTTTCTGGTTAATATATGAGGTCCAAAAATGTATGGAATCATTTTCTTGCATACTAGAGGGCGACGATCCCCCTCATTTTATTTCAAATCCGAAAAAAGAAATTTTGTAATTTTTAAAATTTGTTTGCTTTTAGTTTAACAGGTGCCGGTGTTCACTTGAAGCTTCTTATGTATGGGGGGCTTTCAAGAATTATCCAACGTAGAAGTTCATGTATCAGACATATGGGCTTGTCACCCCTAACACACCCCCGCGAGTACCTCAAAACTACCCGTAAAACAAAAAATGTCAATTCTTCATGATACTAACCTTTTGATCTCTGTATTCTGGTTTGTTTTGCTTAAAATTATTCTTATTGGTCTAGAGCAATATTTATTATGTTTGGTTAATTATTTTGTGATTATTTTAACAAATGAAATTTGTTTAAATAAGTTTTTCAAAAATTCGTTTCTCCCCCTAAAAATTATTACTATTAGTCTAGTGGAATATTTATTAACATTAGTTTATTAATTTTCTAGTGTTTAAACAATTGTAATTTGTTGTTTTTATGTTTTTGAAGTTTTTTTAATAAAAATTATTACTATTCCTTTAGTGGAATATTTAACAACATTGTTTAATTAATGTTTAATTATTTGAACAAATCCGAATTTGTGTAAAAATGTTTTTTCTTCAAAGTTTGTTGAACTCGCAGTTTAGTTTCATTAAGTGACATAAATTTATTTTCAAATATTTTTCAATTATTAAAAGAATAAATTATTATTTATTTTCATCTAATAATTTTCATCTAATAATACTACAGATTTTTTACGTGTAAGATGGGTTGTATAGAAATCAAAGTATATAATTTATAAAAATATTGTATATCGTTTCAATATGAAATTTTATCTGACCAAATCCAAGAAATATTATTTATTTCAAGATGTACAAAAACATAGAAATCCATTGAAAACTACAATTATTGTAGTCAGTTCTTTGCACAAGTTTTTACTTAACTTTAGATAAACAATGTCCCTGGGCCTTATATACTTAAATTCAAAAATAAGATATTATTAAAATTTTTGTTTACGTTTGTGGCACTTTGAGCAAGTACTTGGATGATCGCCTGGCCCTGGCAGCACTGGGTTACCTTGCTCTTGTGGCGGTATGTAGTTAACAGGATTACGGGCGTCAGAACCGGCCATCTGAGAAAGTGCAATAATGCACATTAGGAGGAAGACAGTAACAGTTCTTAGCGATATCATGTTGAACGTTGAATGATTTTGAGATGTCTTTCAGATGGCTTTATATAAAGTCGAAATATTTCCCCGGTCAGCTTATCCCCGGTGCTTCATAACAATGAATATCGTAAAATATCATCAAAATTGTCCAGTGGAATGGGGGCCAAGGCATTTTTCATTATTCAGCCTCTGAACTGAAATACATACATTTTATCGTGCTTTATAGCCTACTTTTTGTTACACATATATGCAGCGATACACTACCAAATAAGATGGAAAATATTTCTCCACATACATTTTTGTGAATGGAAGAACAGGAGCATTAAAAAGGTAAACTTTAAACATAATTTGCGAAAACTTTGAAACGATAATTTTCTCAAATATCTTAAATGTGTTTAATCAAAGCACAATCTTTGAATTTTGTATTACGCTTATATGAATTAGCCTTTAGAGGGAACCTTTTCTCCTTCCTTGAGGTTTATACTTAATAACAGCAAATCCCTCTAACTTTTTTATATAATTTTTACTATCATAAACCATAGCTAATAAAATCGATCGTTTTATTATATCCTCAAATATTTTTTGACACAGTTTGGACACAGTGGTGGACAGGCTGTGTCAGACTTAACCTAGATGACTTTGTATAGTTTCTCATTTTACATTCCACTTTTAATTTTTCACAATTCATTGTTTTTATAACTCAATTGCCCTCATATTTTTAAAATAAAGTCTACTCAAAAACTGCAAAATAGATTTGGGTGAATTTATTTTGGAATCAAAAAATATTTTGAAGTACAATGAGGGCGTTGATACCAAAATTAAATTGTTTGTAACAAATAGTTTTGAGAAAATTTCGTAATACTTATTAGTGCCTTAATTGCAAGCAACTCTCTAAATTTGAAATAGTAAAATATAACTGATTGTCAGTTAAATTCTACTAATTTTTGTAGCTAGAATTCGGTCATTGACAATTAGTAGAATTGTATTGACTGGATTAGTAAAACGAAAATTAGTAATTGAATCAGTTATATATGACTGCATTGATATAACTGATTGATCAGTTATACTTGTATGGCAAAAAGCAGTAAATTAGAAGAGGTAACGTTCCAAACATAGTTACGTTTAATGTTTAATGTAAATATATTTCTCGATTTTCATCAATTAATGTAAAATATTTCCAATTTTTCTCCAAATACAAAAATGGTATATTTTTGAAAATGATCTAAGGGTACCTTTTCACCTTGTTGACGGAGGCCCTAATTATTATTGACTTTTCGAAAGATTTTTATTCTGTCTAATATTTTTATTATGCAAGTTCAAGACGTTTCCGTCGTCTGCTACCAATTTGAGCGGTTTAACTTACTGCGCTTGCGTTAGGGTCGCAGGGTTGATGAAAAATTCGAAATGGTCATTAAAAAATATTCCAGGAATTCAAATTGAAAATTATTATAAGATGGAAAAGAATATCTATAACTTGTATTTATTGAAATTTTGTTTAAGATATACAAGTTAGTTTTTGGAATTCAATCCAAATAAACTATTACTTGGACAATACGTGTGTTATACATTTTTCTCTGAACTAAAACATAGCCGGTTTAAAAAAATATATTGTTTGTTATAGGCATAATAGTGTTCGCTTCAAACAGTTTACAATTTCAAAAATAACTTAGAAATTTAATTCATACACAAATACACATCTTTTTATCAATACACGAGCGAAATTAATTTTTAAATTACTATTATATTCTGAAGATAAACTCTCAATTAAGCTTTTGGTTATACTTCAATATTACAAATAATATTGGAGAATAAACAAAGTTTTACTTAGAAATTGTTCCTATAGCAATTTATTCTATGTCTATAATTCATTCATTACAATTAATTTATAACTGATTAACTTCAGTTACGGTATTTTTACTGTAAAAATTAGTGAACTTCTGAAAATAACTGATTCATCAATTAAAAATTAAGTGTACTGAATGAATTAGTAAACTTTCTACTAATTACAATTTTGAGAGAAGGCCGCTAATATAAACAAAAAATTTAATTTCAATTTATATGATTTATTATTATTAATTATTATTAATAAATATGATATAATAATATTATATTATAAAATATATGATATATATTATTTAATTATTATATAATAATTATTATTAATTATTAGGTTTTATTATATGGTGATATTTACTAGCTACTACCTCTAAAAAGCAAAACAAAAATTATTTACAAACTTTATCCACTTAACCTTCCTTTATGTACGTTAAAGCGTGTAGTTTTACGGTTTCTGTGTAAAATAATTTTTTTAATACAAAATAAAATGATTAAATAATTATTTATGTTTTTGGTTACTCTGTTTTTAAAATTATATAAATTTAAAAAAAAATGTTTTAAATAGATCAGACAATTTCCAAAAAACATGATTTATTTACAAGCGACTGCCTCTGAAAGAAAAAACAAAAATTATTTACTAACTTTATCGATTTAACCTTCTTTTGTTCACGTTAAAAAGTGTAGATTTTAGATTTGTGTGAGAAATAATTTCTGAATACAAAATACTATTTTCGAATAATGATTCATGTTTTAGTTTAAATTGTTTTTAATATTATATAAATATAATTTTTTTGAAGGAGTTAGAAAGAACATAAAAATTATGTTATGCATTTTCGGAAATCTTGCAGTTTGTAAATTTTTTTAATCTCTTCAAAACTTTGAACATCCCTTAAATATCTTTTAAACTAAATAGAATTATTCCTAAAATTATCTTTAAATCTTTCAGATTCTTGTGGAACAATGTTTGAAATCTTTCGAATTACTTTTTTTAATCTTCTAAAATATTCTGATAAGGTTAATTTTTCAAAATAAAAAATAACTTAAAATTTCAACATATACATTGAGAAAATAGTTATATTATTCTCTTCAAACCTTTTAAAATCCTTAAAAAGCTTATGCGCTTTTTGTTCGAAGGTTTAAAGAAATTTTAATTTGGTTTTTAGCTTTTTTTAAATATTTTTAAATTTTAATTTACGTTATGAATGTTTGCAAAACTTATTCAATCTTTATTCAAAAAATAATTTTTTTAAATAAAAAATTATTTGAAGATATCCTAGGAATCTCAGAACATTTTTTAAAATAAAATCTTCTAAAATTCTTAAAAAGATTCCAAACTTTTTGGGAAAAATCCTCAAAGATCTGCATTTTTTAAAACCTGAAATCTTAAAAAATCTATTTTAATTTTCTAAAGAATCTTGAGGAAATAATGTTTATATAACCGTGCGAAAAGGAGCAAATAAACCTAAAAAAATAAATCGTTATTTTTTCTTTTTCTTTTGTTTAATATTAATTGTAAATGATTTTTTAATGTTAGAAAATAATTTTTTTCGTAATATTTTGCTCTTACCCTATTTTTAAATTTGTGAACTTTTGCATACACTTAAAGAGATTAGACAAATTACATTATAGACGAAAACTTAGAAAATGTTAGTTTGCGAAATGTGTAACCATGATAAAAATTTGCGTTTGCGGCCACCGAAAAACCACTAGCACCTAAAATAAGATTTCTAGAAATGTTTTAGATTATTTAGCTTTAATTTAAAAAAATAATTTTTATGTTTAAAAGATTTCGAAATGTGTGAAAAAAACTTGTAACCTATACCATTTTTTAAAGTTTTGTTGACCTAAATTTACGATAAGTATTTAAAGACTGTGTAATGGATTCCATATATTTGATTCTAATGTCATGTCACAAGGTGAAGTCGAGGTTTAAAATTCGAGAACTTCTGGTATTTTTCTAAAGGCGCCTCACTTACTATATTTTCTTTAAAAAATGGAAATTATATTTTTTATATGTTACTCGACTCAGAATTTTCTAATCGGTCACAAGGATTTTTAAAAGAGTTTCTCGCTTCTTTTTTAAGTGATTAATCACTTTCCAAAGTCAGCAGTGATTTTTAATAGTACTCGCGCTGTTTATATTGATAATTTCCGACGATAGTTACAATCCGACGAAAAATTACAATTTTTATTTGAGTGATATTTTTAATAATTAAAATAAATTTATGCATTTGGTCAAGCTTGCTGGTTAAATGATCCATCTTGTTTTTGTGCTATTCTGATTACAATATGTACATAAGTAAGGCGTATCCGGGATATCGTGGTATTATCAAACTTTACGACCTTGGCCTGAACTTTTAAAAACATGGTCTCAAAATTTTGACTTATCACTGCTTTCCAGACATTTTTTTGATCTAAAAACCAACCGTAGCTGGATTTTTGGACCAAATTATTATTACTTTATTTTAAAAATAATTTTAATATCCATTATTGCTAGAATAACGTTATGAGATACAAGTTATTAACAAATAAACCAATACAAGCATTATATTTTTGAACACTATATGTTAAATAAGCCCTTATTTACAATATTTTCTACAACATGCCAGAACTTTATTGAACTTTATGAAAAATACCAAAAGTACCTTCCATTTTTTGAGAATGGTGGATTTGAAAAATACACTATTTAGTACATTTTAAGTTTTGCTAAATGGTTTTCACGCTTCATTGACTTTGTTGACAAATTCTCGTTTGTACAAAGTTCATACGAAGTCATATGGGTACTGGTACTAGTGCAGCATTGTTTTCCCACATACAATTTTTTTTTTATCACAAATCGGGAGTACTGGTTTTTAACAAATGAAACAATTCCTATTATTTTTTGCAAAAAAAACCTTAGTTCGCACAACATGGTCAAAGGTTAAAATTATTAACAATTACAGCTTTTCCTGGTATTTTGGTATTGGGATCGTTTATAACACAAACTAAGTTATCATTTAGAGCTTAATTCACAGCCACACACAAAAAAAAAAGTTCTGACCTGGAGGTCTGACTATGTTTACTATACGTTTTTGCGGTCGCTGAATTCGAATCCGGGGTCCATTTGAACCCATCAGATCAGGGTTTTGCCATAACCTCAAAAAAACAATATGGCAGACACTTTTTGGAAAAATTCATCGGATTCGCTTGAAACTCGTTGCTCGCGGGTTTTCGGGGTCGCTAATTACGAATCTGACATTGTTTAAAAAAAATTCAAAATGGCCAATCCAATATGGTGGACACTTTTTGGAAAAATTCATCAGATTCGCTTGAAACTCATTGCTCGCGGGTTTTCGGGGTCGCTAATTACGAATCTGATATTGTTTTTAAAAAATTCAAAATGGCCGATCCAATATGGTGGACACTTTTTGGAAAAATTCATCAGATTCGCTTGAAACTCGGTACTGGGGGGTTTTCGCGGTCGCTGGCTATGAATTTAAAGTGCTCTAATTCCAATTTTCATTTACGAATTCGAGGCCCATTTAACCCCATTACTTTAGGATTTTGCCATAACCTCAAGAAGTCTAAATTTCTATATTTTTACGTTCATTTTACTAAATAATGTACCGTCGGCATTTGCCTTACACGATGTACACCGCGAGGAGGTTGCATGATCGGATTTTATACATCATGTAGCTCTTAAAAGGGCTGATTCGTAAAACTTTTGAGAAAAGGCATAACTCGATACAGCTCAAAAAAAGATAAGTAAAGTAATATGCCTTTTCTCAACAGTTTTACTCCCGCGAGAAACAAGTTTCAAGCGAATCTGATGAATTTTTTCAAAAAGTGTCCACCATATTGGATCATCCATTTTGAATTTTAAACAAACAATATCAGATTCGTAATTAGCGACCCCGAAAACTCGCGAGTAACGAGTTTCAAGCGAATCCGATGAATTTTTCCAAAAAGTGTCCGCCATATTGGGTTTTTGTGGTTATGTCAAAATCCTGATCTGATGGGGTCAAATGGACCCCGGATTTGGATTCAGCGACCCCAAAAACCTATACTAAACATAGTCAGACCTCCAGATCAGAAATTTTTTTTGTGTGGCTGCATTATCGTTGTGGGTTCCTTTTCAGCAAATGGGTTTCATTTTTGATCCAGCTACTTTGGGAGCAAAAATGGGTTCTAATAGAAACCCCAGTTTTTTCTGTTAAAAGTTTCACAAACGGCCATTAAAATACATAGGTTATTGTTCAATTTCAAATGTT
Source organism: Druon quercuslanigerum (assembly GCA_010014905.2). NCBI lineage: Eukaryota > Metazoa > Arthropoda > Insecta > Hymenoptera > Cynipidae > Druon > Druon quercuslanigerum. The sequence goes on along the minus strand of JAAAKG020026094.1, from coordinate 11,552 downwards.
CGAACTACAGTTCAATGTGACAAATCATTAATTCCGTTAGATTTACAGCTGATCAACCTAAAACGATTTTTATCGTCACATTTCAAAATCAAACACTATCCATATTTTTTTCTTTAAGGCTTCAAAATTGCATTTAAAAATTATTTTAATTTAGAATGAACCCAAAAAAACAAAGAAATTGAATCGAAAATGTTGATGGTACAAGATTTCAGAAATACATATTGTGAACTAAATGAGATCATTATTTAAACAGTTAACAATCATATTTATTTTAAATTAAATAATTTATCATATAATAGCAAATTTTTAATATTTTCAGTGATAGGAGAGCTTTTTCTTTTGAAGGTTTGTAAAATTTTAGGCCAAAAAATAAATTCGCTGGCAGTTCCCGGTACAGCGGTACACTGAATTTGCATAGAATTTCTACACATATAAAAAATATAGTTTAATTTTTAAATTTAAGAATTAGTCCTAATTAAGCGGTAGCAATTAATTATATTTAACAATACAATTTTGAAAGATTTAAAAATAAAAACCAATCATTTTTAATGTTTTAATATACGATTATAATTCAAGATTCTTTAGAATTAAACGATTTAGTTTGAAATAATTTAATGTTAAATGAATCAAGCCGAAAGCTCACCGAAAAGCAAGATTTAAGATTTTTGAATAATCAGTTTTTAAAGATTTAAAAAGGAGATGTTGATAAAACTTCTGTCATGCTTGAAATAATTTTTCTGTCTTATGTAAAGGAATAAGGAGGCGAAGGACTTCACTTCTTGAAATTAAAAAATTGTAGTTGTAATGGATTTCAGTCGTTTTCCTACTTTCACTGGAACTAATAATAAAAGGAAAAAATGTTAAAGACTATTTGTTTATTCCAATGATTTCAGGTAATAAAAAGATGAAAAACTTATTGGCTGCAAAACAAAATCAAAGAAAAATAATAAGTAAAAGGTAAAATGTAGTTCATTCAAAACTATTAGCTACTTGCTATTAATGGCAGTTTTTTTCGAACATTTAAAATTGATTCGATAGAATTTCCTATACTACCGCTTGGAAAAATATTAATTCCTTTAACTGAGAAGATATTTTTTTAGAAGGAATTTAGTTTTAAAAATGATAGAATACGTAAAATATCTCGTTAGAATAGGATATTGCCGTGCTTCCCTCCCTATACGGTCCCATTATGCGTATGCCTTTCTACCTCTCATTCATTTCTTGGCGCCCATGAAATTCACACATATTTTTTATTCTACTTTTGAATATAATTGGGTTTGTGAATATGATAAACAGAAAGCGATGTGTGAAGGATGAGAGAGAACACGGAGTAGAAAATTAAGTAAAATTACACAAGAATTTTGGAAGTGGTGTAAAGACCGCAATTTATGGATTTTTTCTTCGTCCATTAGTTCAAATAAAAACTTTGCAGCTGATTTCGAATCAAGACGCCGCGAACCAGAAACTGAGTATCAACTTTCAAGCGAAGCTTTCTAGAACATAATTAATTTATTTAGTGCATCGGATATTGACTTGTTTGCAAGTAGAGCTAATGCGAAATGCAAACAATACATTTCTTTGAAGAAAGATCCAGGTTCAATTGCAGTTGATGCTTATACAGTAGATTGGTTACCATATTTCTTTTACGTTTCTCCTCCATTTCCTTTAATTTTAAAAATATTGATGAAAATCAAGACTAAGGGGTCTAGAGGTATCATTATAACCGAATTATATTCGAACTAAAATTTTTTAAACCGCGTCCTCTCTGTTCTCAGCTTTCCATGTTGGCAGGATTTTTATCAGGGCTGCCTTAGCTCAAAAAGGCATGTCTAAAGAGACGATTGATATTTCAGTTGCATCGATCGATAGATCATCACTGCTACCATACGAGGCGCCAATAAGGAGATGGTGGCAATTTTGTAAAAATCAGAATCTAAGCGTTTTCGGGGCATCAGTTTCGGACGTCCTTCCGTTTCTGGCTGCAGAATTTAATAAAGGAGCATTGTATGATTCAGTAATCTCTACAAGGTCAGCTGTAGCTCTTATTGCAGGGCCTGGAATTTAAAAAATGCAAGGGTTTAAAGGTTTTGTAAATACATAGCCAGCTTAAGACCACCTCAACCAAAATATTCCTCAAATTGGGACCCAAAAATTGTACTAGATTTTTAAAGAAAATGGGTTTCCACTGACAAAATTTCTCTTAAACAAGTATCGCGACAACTAATTGTTTTACTTGCTCTGGTAGCGGATCAAAGAATGCAAAAATTATTCCTGATCAATTTAAGAGACGTGCCGAATCTAGAGAAGAAACTTGAAATTAAAATTTCTGCAAAAATGAAAACATCAGGACATAATAGAAAGCAGCCGGTAATTAGGTATCCTTCTACAGTGAATAAAATCATTGTTCTGCACCAGTTTTGATAACATATAGTCAGAGAACGAAAAATCTTCGAGGAAGAACGCAGAAATTATTTATATCATTTCAAAGGCGTCATAAAGCTGTTGGTTTACAGACGTAAAGTCGGTGGATAGAATCTATCTTACAGGAGAGTGGAGTGGATACACAACAGTTTTCTACTTATAATACAAGAAACGCATCTACTTCAGCGGCAAAACGTCTGGGTGTGAGCATTGATACTATTAGATTGACCGCTGGATAGACTAAGCAGTCCGAAACGTTCACGAAGTTTTATAACTTAGACATTGTAGATGATCAAACCACAGCTGGTAACTCAATTTTGCAATTGTGGAAATAATCCTATTTTCATCAAGATGGGGAAAAAAGAATACGTTCATCATTGTACGTATAAGTAAAAATTTGGAAAATATTTTATTTTTGAATATAGTCATAGTAAATTCCAGAGATATCATTTAACTAAAGTTATAAGAAAACGTTGCCAACAATTGAGAGGTACAATTCAACGAAGAATAGTTTTTATCCGGCTCGTCATTAAAATTATCTGTCATCGGAGAGTTGTTCTTTTCAATTGTGTTTAGTTCTTTTTATTTATTTTCAGACGAATGCTATCTCTAGGACCATATATATACAACAGGATCTGCACCTTATTTTAAGTAATTTCTATTTGAAAATTATAATTAATTAAATATTTGTTGACTCACATATTTTTATACAGCTTTGAAATATTTCCATACATTCCGCAAATATTCACTCAAAGAAATTTCCTCTTGTGTCAAAACAATTATTTTTTTGACACAAATGGAAGTTCCTCTTAAATTTAAGGTTGAGAGGATTTTAATTTGTCAAGAAAAGAATCTTTTTGCACAAAATATCATCCGCTGGTGAAAAACTCCGGGTATTTTTGTAGCCAATTAATTCCGTTTGTGTAAAAACGATTTTCACGTGGTTCGAAACAAAACAGGCAAGAGGATGATTCTTTTGTTTAAAGACAACTATTTACTAAGTGTTCCTGTGTGTTTGCAGAGATTCTTGATATCCTTAATTTTCCGAAATATATCAACGTATTCCGATGTATTAGAAAATATTTTAAAATGTAATTAATCACATTCTATAAGCTATATTTCGCGGATCCCGGCGATTTCATCACGACTTTAGGACTCCGAGATTGAATCTGCGTCATAAATCATCATAAACCACTTTCATTTACTGCTTCGCGGCTAGAAATGGCATGATAAAAGTCTAAATTAGAAATTTTGACATTTCTCATAAGTTTTAAAATGTAAAATTTAATCATTTTATTTTTGGTTCTTGAGACAGGTTTTTTTAACTTATCTAAAAAAATCTAACTGCTTAAAGTACACGTAAAAAAGTACTATTACTCAAGTGCGAAATCTACAAAAAAGGAGATCTACAGTCCCCTTCGGCATACAGACCTCTGTGCATGCTAAATACTGCTGGGAAACTACGAGAAGATGCTGAAGCCGCAGCTGCTTGCTGCTGTACAGGCGGCGGGAGATCTCTCCGAGAGACATTACGGTTTAATAAAAAGGAGATCTACAATAAACTCGATCCGAGAAGAAATAAAATCAATAGGAAAGTGGAACAGGACAGCTGGTACACTAAGAAAACGGCCTTACTTGAAATTCTGAATGTTAAAAATGACTTTAATTCGGCCAGATGGATGGAGATAATCAAAGCCTTGAGAGGACTCAAAGTACCAAAATATCTTATGCGCGTAGTGTAAAGCTATCTCTCGAATAGAGTGCTGATATACGACTCCACGGAAGGAACGAAAAGAAAGCAGATCACGGCTGGAGCAGCCCAGGGTTCAATTCTTGATCCAGACCTCTGGAATGTGTCCTATGACGAAATAGTAAGAATGGAGATGCCAGCCGACAAATACCTAAAAAGGTGCGAGGACGATATTCTCGCGGTGATCGCTGCAAGAACTACAGAAAAACTACAGTGGAAGCTCAACCAGGCCATGCGCCAAGTGATCGGTTAGATGAAATACCACGGGCTAGACTTTGCTGCGAAAATAACTGAGCTAGTTATAATAACAAAAAAATATATAACCACGGAGATAACAATGCAGGTAGTGCCAGAGACAGTCCAAACCAAGAAAGCTATATAGCACTTGGGAATTCGAATGGACTCCTTTTGGGAGCAGTTGAGCCAAGCTGCAGATAAAGCAGTAATAGTGACGAGAGCTCTAAGTAGGCTAATGGCTTTTGTACACGGTCCGAGGGCAAGCAAACGTCGACTTTTAATGACAGTGACCAAAGCCATCATGCTGTATGGAGATGAGACATGGGCAGGTGCGGTAGATGAAAAAAAGTATTGCAGAAGAATGGCAGTAGTACAACAGAGAGACGCGCTCAGAATATCGAGCTCCTATTGTGCGGTATTTGAACCAGCGATACTTGTGATCCAAGGTGTGCTGCCGATTTACCTGCTGGCCCAGGAGAAAAAGCTGGTATTCGAAAGATTAGCAGAAATGGGAAAACAAATGCTAAAGAGGAAGCCAGTGCTCTTTTCATGAAAAAGTGGCAACAACAGTGAAATTTTGAATACAAGAGGAAGAAAGTAAGTACTTCAAAGTGTGGGTATTGTGGAGCGGGCACCGACGACGCGAAGCACACTTTCTTCGAGTGTGAACGCTGGTCCGAACACAAACGCAGGCTAGAATGCGAAATTGGAATAATAATGAAATGAGGTATTTATAATATGAAATTTAAATTAAACGTGTCAACAAAATATCCAAAGTTGAAGTAAGAAAACAACATATCACTTGGGATACCACCAATTTTCGGCCCGTCGCTGGTCCTTTCGCATAAGCGGTGCGAATTTTGCTCTTTAGTATATAAGGTCCAAAAATGCTTGGAAAAATTTTCTTGCATGCTATAGGAGAAAAATGACCCCACCCCATTTTATTCCAAATCCAAAAAAAGGAATTCTGTAATTTATTTTTTTTTATTTTTTGTTAAACAGGTGCCGGTTTTGACTTGAAGTTTTCCATGTAAAATGCATGGGGAGAAATCACTTTTGTGATTTTTTAGGATTTAAAAAAATCTGACGGAAAAGTATGGGGGCCTGTAGAGAATCATCCAACATAGAATTTTATGTGTCACACATATGGGCTTGACACTCCTAACATACCCTCGCGAGTACCTTAAAACTTAAAATTATTATTGTTGGACTAGTGCAATATTTATTATGCTTGGTTTATTATTATGTTATTATTTTAACAAATGGAATTTGTTTAAATAATTTTATTCGCAAATTCGTTTTTCCCTCTGAAAATTATTACTATTAGTGTAGTGGAATATTTATTATAATTAGTTCATTAATTATAAATTACTTAAACAAATGGAAAAATCTTCAAAAATCTACAGTAATTAAAACCTTAAATTTAAAAAAATCTGTTTGAATTTTCTAAAGATTCCTAGGAAAATTATGTTTATTTAAACGTGCAAAAAGGACCAAATAAAGATAAAAAATAAATCGTTATTTCTTATTTTTATTTTGTTTAATTTTAATTGCAAATGATTTTTTAATATTATAAAATAGTTTTTGTCGTAACATTTTGCTGTTACACTATTTTTAAATTTGTGAACTTTTGCATACATTTCAAGAGATGAGACAAATTAAATTATGGACGAGGGCGAGGTTTAAAATTCTAAAAACGTCTCAGTGTCAGCAGTGATTTTTAGTAGCACTTAGGCTGTTCATACCGACAATTTCTGATGGTTGTCATCACTCACAGAGTAAACGAAAAATTAAAATTTTTATTGGTGTCACATTTTTCACAACTAAAATAAAATAAAACTTATGCATGACAAAAGATACCATAAAATGTTATGCTCCACAATTTTCAACCTGATTTATATCTACCAATTTTTTTTTAACTACCCTACGTTAAGTTACATATTTTTCGCCTAATTCGTAAGAAACGTTGCAAATTTTTTTAAATTCATTTTCTTGCTCAAAAATGACTTTAATACTAAGCTTACTGGTTAAATGATTCATCTTGAGTTTCTGCTATTCTGATTAAAATATGAACATAAGTAGGGCGTATCAGGGCTATCGTGGTATTATCAAACCATACGACCTTGGCCTGAACTTCTGAAAACATGGTGTCATAATTTTGACTCATCACTGCTTTCCGGACATTTTTCGGTTCTAAGAACCAACTGTAGGAAAATTTTAGGTCCAATTATTATTACTTTATCATTAAAATAATTTTAATATCCAATATTGCTAGAGTAACGTTATGAGATACAAATTATTAATAATTAACCAATACAAACATTATATTTTTATACATTATATGTTAAATAAGCCCTTTGTTTACAATAATTTCTAGAACATGCCAGAACTTTTTTGAACTTTCTGAATAATACCAAAATTACATTTCCATTTTTTGAGAATAATGGATATGAAAAATACACTATTTGATACATTTTATGTTTTACTTCGTGATTTTCACGTTTCATTGACTTTGTTGAATATTCTCGTTTATACAAAGTTCATACGAAGTCATCTTGATGCAGCACTGTTATCCCTCTTCCGATTTTTTTTATCACAAATCGGGAGTATTGGTTTTTAAGAAATAAAACAATTTCTATTATTTTGTTGAAAAAAACCTCAGTTCGCACAAACTGGAAAAGTTCCTTTTAAGCAAATGGGGTTCATTTTTGTTGCAGCTACTTTGTAAGCGAAAATGGGTTTCAATGGAAACCCCAGTTTTTTTCTGTGAAAAGATTAACAATCGGCCATTGAAATCCATAGGTTATTGTTTCAATTTCAAATATTCGAGCTACAGTTCAATGTGAAAAATCATTAATTCCTTTATATTTACAGCTGATCAACCTAAAACGGCTTTTATCGTCATATTTCAAAATCAAGCACTATTCATATTTTATTCTTTAATGCTCCCAAATTGCATTTTAAAATTATTTTAATTGAGAATGTACTCAAAAAAATGAAGAGATCATTATTTAAACAGTTAACAATAAAAGTTATTTTAAATTGATGAATTTTTTTTCATCACATGTGTTGGATTTTGCTTAAATGTGAATTTTACCAGACAGGAATAATAATTGTTCCTATAGATGGTTAAAATAAAGTAAATAATAAATAAAATCAATGTCATTAACGTTATATCGCCTGAGGATTACAGGAAAGTGACTCTTTTTGTAGAGTTCATTAAGTAGAATATCTTCCGGCTTGAAGTGTTTTCCACTTATTTAGTATATTTTTCGGAAACAAACAAAAATCTAATTTTCAGATGAGCGATCGTTATTAAGCGAATTGTTAAGCTTTTTGAAATTCCTTTGTGGATTTGAAATGTCGAGAAACTTCTCGCAAGAAACAGAATGAAAATGTTAATTTTTTGTTGTTTTAAAAAATAACACTTTTTGGACACCTAAAGCTTTAACTTTTTTATGTCCCCCGGAACACATATACGAAGCTGAATTCCTTTTTAATAATTCAAGCCTAATTTGGACAACTTTCTTTGTACCTAAGCTATTCATTATCTCAATAGAATAACATAATAGTGCGTTCAAATAAATAAATAATGGATTTAATTTCAAGATTGAATCTCACGATTTGAAAATGATATTCTATGTGTAATTTTTTTTTAAACGGGTATAAAAGTTTTACATTTCCCAGTTCAAAAGTGCCCCGGTGCCACCTGAGTAGTTTTTTTTTGCTTAAAATGCCGAGAGTTCATTCGACTATATACTGGCCTTTTTTATGCGAAAGCCCACATTTTAGGTAAAAATAAACAATGTAATTTATTTTTAAGAACTGTAAAGGGAAAACCAAACTATTATTTCTTACTTTACTTTTCAATACTATCATTGTTTATTATTTTATTGCTAACTACTAATATAATTCTAATTTATCAGAGAGCAAGGAATAGTTATTATGAAGGATTTGTTTTCTATATGTAAGTAGAGAAAAATTGCGTTTTATTTTTTCTTTATAAAAGATAATAAAAAATATAATTAATTGAAAGGAATTATAAGGCCGATAGAAAAAGGTAGGCGGCGTAGCGCACTTAGATCGAATAGGATATTCATAATACTAACGGCATTTTCGTTGTCGTTGCCTTTTTTATTTTTTTCGCATACGTCTTTTTCGTGATTTAAGACCTATAAAGGCAAGCTATACGAGATATGCATTAAAGTGCTAGGAAGAAAATTTTGTTAATCGCAAAAATATCTAAAATTGTCTTTGCAAAATCTTCGCAACCTTATTCTTTGAACCGGCTATTGCATGATAAAATGAAGACAAACACAATTTTTAATCTGAAAAATCTGTAAATATTCCTGTATCCATTCTTAAAAAAGATGCGACTAAAAATATATTTGGGAGGAATAGGCAATTCCACTCTTGATGAATGTTCAAGCGTGACTGCGTGTACGATACTGTTGTGTACTTGCTTTTTATTTTTAAAATAATACTGCAGCTTCCACGAGGTTTTTACAAATCCGGCTGACTTCATCAAAGAAAATTAAACACATTCACAAGAACTGCAATAGTCTAAAGTCCTAATTTAAGACCTTAAATTAAATTTAAAAATTATTCCCATACCAATTTCCTATACTAAATTAAAACGTAAATTAAAGGTTAGTGGGTGCAGAATTGGGCAAGGAAGTTCAAGTACTTGCGCCCGACCTAATCTAATCCGTACAATAACCAACGTGAGTTAAAATAACGAAACCTTTATAAAGCCATCCACGTATCTTAGAATACAGTCCTTAACCAAACTTCCTGAGGAGGATGTATTTTGTATTTCACATTGTATTATATTTATTATTAATAGTTAATCACATATTTTCTTATCAGTTTCCTCTTTGAAAATAAGCAACACCTTTCTCCTTTTTATAGTTTTGTCATTATATTTCAGAATGAAGCGCATTTAAACGAAAAATTTCTCTTATAAGCGTTATTAACGTATATTTGTAGAACGCTGTTCACCGAATTCACAAACGAGATCAAGTCAAAACTATCATTTGTTTCTACATCGCCCTCAAATATTCTAAATGTTTGGAAGAAAGGAAAGTTATTACAAATTTCGATTACGCCATCCAAATACAAGTCCACTTTTCTTATGTAGGAAAAAAATTAAGAGAATCATAGTCTAATGTAATAATGAAAGATAATCTTGTTTGAATAGGACGTCAACCTTCAATATCATACAAAACTGCCCAATAAATATAAATAAATTGTAAGCAATAAAAATGGCAAAAATTTATTGTGATCTTCAACTCATGGATTTGGATGTTTTGTACATGGAACTTACACACACTCCGCTTGTCGGCCTTTCCTACAAACAAACAAAAGCCGATAAAAGGAACAGTGTGAATACGTGAATACGAATGTATATTTTGTTTTACGTTTCGGTCATTTCAATTTTTCTATAAAATTTATTAGAACCATTCTAATAGCACTTGTCATTTTGATATTATTTATCGATAATACTATATCTAAAATATAAAAATATAAATTTTTCAACTAAATGACGGGCATCATGGCTGAAATTTATGCAGCAATTTCAGCTTTTCAAAACTCTTAAAATGTTTCTTTGAACCATTTTTCGACAGCACTCGTCAATTGAATTTATTTTTCGAACTTAATATGCGAAAATTGAAAACTACTATATTACGCCAAAAGATGCGAGATACTTTAAAATGCTAAAAGACTTGTAGAAGATTTTACTTTATTCACAGAAAAATACTATGAGAAAATTCCTACTTTCAGAATAATAACTCGAGCTAGAGAAAATGGTTGGAAGAAACATAGCTATCAGAAGGCAGCTCAGAAAATAAATGTACATTTAAAAAATGTCTTTTGAAAATTCTTCGTTAAAAGTGCAACCATGTATTTAAAAATCCGTGCATGTATTCAATCGGGTCTTCCAAATGAAAGCATAGCTATTCGTTTTCTTCTAAAAAATTTATCTTTTTACATACTCATCAGAAAAGGTATTAGATTTGTGTAAAATTTGACCCCCCCCCCAGCTTTTGTCAAATATCCACTTTTTGAGACACCCTAAATTCGAAAAATAGGTTTTTACGAAAGTCTTTGTTTGTCTATATGTCGGTATGTCTGTCTGCATATCTGTCTATTTTTACGATAACTATTGAAAAAATTATTCTTTAAGATTGCCCTTTGGTAAACTCTTTTATTGTCCTAGACTGAAGGTCAAGTATGTTAGCCAGCCATTTTGGATAAAAATTACAAAAGTGAGCACATTTTTGAAATGTTTGAGACCACTTTTTAAAAATTTTAAAAATTCTCTGTACAGATGTACGTAGTATTTAAAAATACGAACAATTTATCCTGATGCCTTTTTCATAAAACCAAAAATTGTTAGAGATATAGAATTTACAAAATTTCAGAAAAGACAAAAAGGAACATTCTAAACCAAATAATTCACGATATGAAAAAAGGCAAGAGAATAAAAACATCGATTTTTGAATGCCCGGCAAAAGTATATTAAAGATTTCGCGTTGCTTTAAACAAGACAATTAAACTACGTATGTTTTAATAACAATTTATGTTATGCATTGTAATAATATACATTTATGGAAATGACGTACAATTTTATGAACAGATTTGACTGTGAAGTACGAGATACATGATAAAAAAGTGTTCGTTTAGGCCGAAGGAGCTTTAACAAATGAGAATTCACAATCACCATATTTCTGCTTTCGATGCTTTGACCTTTGTTTTTAAAAAGTCGGTGCACAAGTGTGGGGAATATACAAAGGCCGAGCGCGTAGCGCGATGTAAATACATTAACCAGCGCAAAGAGCGAGAACGAATACTCGCGCGTCCTAGGCGCGCTTAAATTTTCGCAAGAAGCTAGCAGCGCGCAGCGAGCGAAGAGAATGTGCCCGCGCTGCGGGAAAATTTTCATGATCAAATTCACTCATTTGTAATGATTTAAAAATCAAGATTGTGTTTTTAAAACCTAGTGACAGCTCGTACGAGATATTACGAATATTACGAGATAATCCGTAAGGAATGTGGTGCGGAAGAGACGCTAGTTGACACATGGGACAGAAATCGGTTAAGATGGTTCGGGCATGTTGAGAGAATGAAGGATGGACGACTA
>JAAAKG020026083.1:0-19956 GCA_010014905.2 Druon quercuslanigerum | reverse complement strand
TTTCAACCGAAATAGATGAAGCTTAAACTCAATATTTTAATTTTCCACTAAAGGAAATCAATTCTCAGCTAAAAAAAACATTTAAAACAAAAATAGAGAAGTTAATTTTTAAGTAGCAATTACCATAAAATTAATTTGAAACTAAAAAAAAAACAAGAAATTTGAAACAAAACAGTAAATAATCAATCAAAAACCTGCGTTTTGAACAAAAAAATTATCTTTCTATAGAATTTTTAATTTTTAACCCGCAAATATAAAAATTTGGCAAGAAATTTTATTTTTAACCAAATAATATTGAATTTTCTAACCAAATAGTTTTCAATTTAGAAGTATTCCTTTTTTCAACAAAAAATGGAATAGTTAAATTTTTATTTAAATAAAGATAAGTTTCAAAAACAAATTTTCAAAAACGGTTACATTTTTTTCAAAAAGATGAACTTCTAAACGAAAATGATGAATTTTTAACAGAAAAGTTGAACCAATTTCAACCAAGTGTTCAACTAAGTAGATAAATTTTAAACCGAAATAGATGAAGTTTAAACCCAATAGTTTAATTTTCCACTAATAGAGATAAATTTTAACCAGTTAGGAGGATTTTTTTACACAAAATGAAATAGTTGAATTTTTCGTTACAAAAAATAATGTTTAATAACAAAATTGTTGAATTGTCTACCAAAATAGTTGTATTTGCCACCAAATAGTTGAATTTTCATCTAAAAAAGATAATTTTCCAGCCAGAAATGGAATAGTTACATTTTTATTTTAAACATTAATAACAAAAAAAAGAAGAACAAATTTTTGTAAAGATCGTTCAAGTTTTTTCAAAGAAGTGAATTTGCAACTAAAATCATCAATCTTCAAAAATTGAATTTTTAACAAAGAAGTTCAACCAAGTAGCTGATATTTAAAAAAATAATAATTCGCAACGAAAAATGTGTGTTTGTAACAAATCTGTGAAAAAACTAGTGTTTGCAACAAACCAAGTTTGCAACAAATAGTTGAATTTGTCAATTAAAAGATTTCAATTCTCAGCTAAAAAAGATACATTTAAAACAAAAATGGAGAAGTTAATTTTTATGTAGAAATGATCATAAAATTAATTATAAACTAAAAAGAAAACAAGAAATTTCAAATAAAACAGTAAATAATCATTCAAAAACCTGCGTTTTGAACAAAAAAAATAATCTTTCTATAACAATTTTTATTTTTAACACGCAAATATAAAATTTCTTCAAGAAAGTTTATTTTTAAGCAAATAATATTGGATTTTCTAACCAAATAGCTTTCAACTAAAAAGTATTTCTTTTTTCAACCCAAAATGGAATAGTTAAATTATTAGTTAAACAAATTTAAGTTTAAAAAACAAAGTTTTAAAAAGGGTTACATTTTTTTTAAAAGATGAACTTCTAAACTAAAATGATGAATCTTCAACAAAAAAGTGCAACCAAGTTCAAACAAGTGTTCAACTAAGTAGATAAATTTTCAACCGAAATAGATGAAGTTTTAACTCAAAAGTTTAATTTTTCACTAAAAGAGATAAATTTTCTACCAAATAGGGGAAATTTTTACACAAAATGGGATAGTTGTATCTTTCGTTCCAAAAAATAATGTTTAATAATAAACAAAAGAAGAACGAATTTTCGTAGAAATAGTTCAATTTTCAACCAAAGAAGTGAATTTGCAACTAAAATCATCAATTTAAAAAAATTGAACGTTTAACAAAGAAGTTCAACCAAGTAGCTGATATTTAAAAGAAAATTAATTCTCAACGAAAAATGTAGTGGATGATATTTCAATAAAAAAATATTTCATCAAAAAAATACGATTTTTTAACAAAATAGTTGAATGATCCACAAAATAGACTAATTATCAACGAGGAACTTACATTTTGAACAAAAACCCGAATTATGTAAAAAAAAGGGTAATTTTTAACCCGTAAATATGAAATTTCGTCTACAAAGATCGTCTTCAACAAAATAGTTGAATTTTCAAAAATAAAAGACGAGTTTTTAGAAAAACAGTTAAATTTTTAAACAAAAAGAATTACTTTCTAACAAAATTGTTAAGTTTTCAATCGAACAATACAATTTTTAAGTAAAAACATCGATTTTCTACTAAATACCTAAATTTTCAACGATATTCGATTTATTTTTTAACAAAAAATGGAATAGTTAAGTTTTTGGTTAAGAAAGTTGATATTTAAAAAAAATGTCAACAATTGTTACAGTTTTAACGAAGAAGATGATTTTTATTTAGAAATTGTCAATCTTCAAGCAAAAAATGCACTTCCTAATAAAGAAGTTCAAGCAAGTGTTGCAATTTTGAACCAAATTGTTTTTTTCTACTAAATTAGATCAATTTTTGAATCAAATAGATGAATTTTCTACCCAAAATGGAATTGTAGAAATTTTCGTTACGAAAATTAATGTTGATTGACAAATAGAACAAAAACAACTAGTTTTCATAAAAATAATTCAATTTTCAACAGAAGAAATTAATTTAAAAATATAATCATTAATCTTCAAAAAATGAATTTATAACGAAGTAGTTCAACCAAGTAGCTGATATGTAAAAAACAGAATTCTCAACAAAAACTGTAATATTTGATATTTCAATAAAAAAATATATCAATTTCAAATCAAAAACAGTTGACTTCACCAAAAATTACGCATTTTTAACAAAGTAGTCGATTGCTTCACCAAAATAAAATAATAATTATAAAAAAATTTGCATTTTGAACAAAAACCTGAATTTTCTAAAAAACTTTTACTTCTTAACCCGCAAATATGAAATTTTAACGAGAAAGTTAATTTTAACCAAATAGTTAAATTTTTTAACAAATTAATTGATTTTTTGAACTCTGAAGGACGAATTTTCAACAAAACAGTTAAATTTTTAAATAAAAATAATTACTTTCTAACAAAATTGTTATTTTTATTTAATTTTTTTTATTTAAAAGAAAAACTAATATTCAATAAAATCGAGTTTTTTTACCAAAAAAGATCAATTTTGAATTTAAAAAGATACATTTTCAAACCGAAAATTGAATAGTTAAATTTTCAGTTACAAAAATTAACGTATAATAAAAAAGAATGATATACAACTGTAAAAATTTTAACCACAGAGATGCAATTTAAACTAAAACAATTTATTTATATATTATTTTTTGAGCCAAATAGTTGAATTTTCAACCAAAAATGGAAAAGTTACATTTTGAGATTAAAAAATTAATTTTAATCAGTTCAATTGAAGCGAAAAAGAAAATTTTGTAACAAAATAGTTGCATCCACAACTGTGAAGATGAAATAAAAATATATTCATTTTGTATCCTGAAAGACGAGTTTTCAACAAAGTGCATGCATTTTCAACAACAAAGTTAAATTTTCGACCCGGTACTATAAAGTTTCAACAAAAAAGTTTATTTTCTATCAATTTGTTTAATTTTCAAAATAAAAATAAATGGTTGAATTTTTAACTAACTAGTTGAATTTTCTACAAAAATGATAAAATTTTAACTAGAAATGTGCAATTTTTACAAAACTGCTGAAGTTTCAAACCGAAGCGATGAATATTAATAAAAATTCAGTAGCTAATATTTCACCTAAAAAAATTTAATTTCAAATAAAAAAACAGTTGAATTCAATGAAAAAAGACACATTTTAACAAAATGGTGCATTTTCCTACAAAAAAGAAAAACTTTGTACCAAATTTGTTGAATTTTCAACCAAATAATAGAATTTTTAATCAAGAAAGATGAATGCTTAACCAAAAATATTATAGTAGACTATTCTACCGAAAACAGTCAACTTTAAAATAAAACACAAAGTTTTAACAATAAAAAGGAATCAGCAACCCTGTTAACCATATTTTTTTTTATTTCTGAAAGTGTTTCTATAGATTGACTGTGAATTATTAACATATAGAATAATTTAGTACAAAATTAAAATCTCAAGATTAACATGAGTTTTTTGGTCAATTTGTGCAATTCGATATGATGAATGAAACCTGATTACAATGCATTAGATTAGTAAAATTGTAAATACAATCACCGGAATGCATAAAAAAACTCATTCATGAATTTAGGGAACGTTTTATTACAAAAAAACTAATATCATTAAATCGATTAATTTAGTTAAAAAAATATTTTTTTAAAGATATTTCAATGTGCAATGATAATATTTTGTTCTTCCTTGTATGAATACAGATGACGAAGAATCAGTCTTATCTAATCAGTTTCGATTTGCCGCGAAATTCATTGCCTTTGATCCGAAGTTATTTGCGAAGTAAAAGAGTTATCTCGGCAGATAAGTAGTTTATAAAAATAAAGTTGATCGTAACAATAAAAAAGGTTGATTCAATTACTTTCTGTAGCATTAAAAGAAAAACTTATGGTTGGAAAAATGCGGAAGCAAATATTTTAATTTTTACAGAACAATGCTTATATAATTATTATTTTATTTTTACGTTCAATGCAAAAATTAAATTTATATATTATTTATTTGTCAAATAATAAATAGGGAAATTAAATGTAAAGATGTTCTTTATTTTAATTGACTTCTAATTTTTTTTATTTAATTAAATTCTTGTTTTTTTAAAAATTATTTTTTTATATTAGCACTAACATATCCCATTAAGACTAAATAATTATTTGATTGGTTTCTCAAAGAAATTTGGTTCAAACATGAAAAAATTACTTTAATGATTTTAGTTTTAATAATTTAAAATAACATTATTTGAAATAATCTATAATAAAAAATGCAATTGTTTTTCATTGTATTTTAAAATTTTTGTTGAATTTTATTCTTATTTGTTTAAAAATTCGAATACTTGGTTAAAAAATGCACTACTTGCAGGTTAAAAATTCAAATAATAATTTAAAAATGTAACTGTTTACTATAAGTGTTCTCCCTTTGTATTGAAAATCCATATTTTATGGAAGAAAAGTAATTTTTCTTGGTAGAAAATTATTTTTTTTTAATGATAAATAAACTTTCCGGCAGGGAATTTTAAGATCACCTAAATAATTTGCCTTTAAGCTTCAAGATTCAAAAAATTTGATTAAAATAAATTTGGTTAAAAATTCCATAAAAGTTCGTCCTTTTTAACTAAAAATTCATCTTTGATGGTAAAAAAGTCTTGAAGATGTAACTTCTTTCAAAAATTACAATTGTTTTTTATGTTAAAGAAATTTTTAAATTGAAATATGAACTTGCGAATTCATCTTTTTGGTAGAAAAATTATCTTTGAAGTTTTTAAGTTGAATTACTCTGTAAAAAACTCAGTTTTTCTGGTTGATTATTTATCTTATTAGCTAAAAAGTAAACTATTTTGATTTTTCATAAACTTTCTTATTGAATATTTAGCTGCTTTGTAGAAAATTCGTCTTCTTAGCTTGAAAGTTCAATAATTAACCCAAGGTTATGCAATACTAAATTCTTTGATAATAAATTTTATTTTTGGATTAAAAATTTAACTTTTTAAAAATAATTCCTATACTAGGCTTAAAAACTCAACAAGTCTCATGAAAATTGATCTATTTTGTTGATAATTCGTCTTTTTTGATAAAACATTAATCGTCTTGGTGAAAAATTCATGTTTTTGTATGAAAATTTAACTATTTTCTTATGAATGCATCTTTCTTGGCTAAATTAGGAGAGCTTAAAATTCGTTTTTTATTGTTGTTAAAAAATTCCTTTTTTAGTTAAAACATAAATTATTATTTGGTTGAAAATTCATGTATTGTTGTTGAAAATTAGAAATTTTGGATTACAATTTTGTCTTTTGTGGTACGACAATCATCTAACTTAATAAAAAAATTCATATTTATTGGTTAAAAATGAATTTTAATTTTAGAACTTCTACTGTTTTCAAAATAATTTATCTTTTTGGCTAGAAAATTTAATTTTTTGATGAAAAGTTCAGCATTTTTGTGGAAAATTCTTTTTCTTTGATTGAAAATTAAACTTTTTTGTTGGAAATGCAATATATTTGGAGTCAAAATCTTTTAGGCATTTGAAGCATTTTATATTCAATTCAATATGGATTATATTTCGAAGAATTTATTCTCCTAATATTTCCCTACTTTCGTGAAAAATCGCCCTATTTTCCCCTTTTTGAGAGAATTTGGATTCTAAAGTCTGATATTTTAATATTTTTAAATATTCTTGATTCATTACCGAAGCTTATAGTTCCCAACATGGTCACATATGTTTATTGTGAACTGAATTTAAAAGCTCAAACTGTATTTTGTGCAGGATAATTTCAATTCCTGAAGTCAAACAATGTAAAAATTTGACGCTACTCATAAATTATAACGTAACTAGACTTTCATGTGCAGAATGTCCAATGTCCTTTAAAAAGCTTTTCCGCCTTGGATTCGATGAAATACCTGAAGTCTGAATCTGGAACAAGACAGGATAAAAGGATTGATAGAATGTTTGTTCAAACTGGCAAAGCAAATATGATATGAATATTTGACGCCACTTACACTTTATAACGAAACAAGATACAACAGGTCTCTTCCATCTGCAGGACATCCAACATCATATGAAAAGTTTTTTCGCATTGGAGTCGATGAGATGCCTAAAGATTGAATTCGGCAGAAAACAGGATAAAGAGATTGATCAAATGGGTATTTAAACTGTCGAAGTAACCATATGATAAAAATTTGAAAGCACTTATAAGTTACAACAAAGCTAGACTTAACAGGTCTCCTTCATCTGCATAATAATCAACATCCCCCAAAAATCTCTCCTGCATTGGAGTCCATGACATACCTGAGGTTTGAATCCGAAACAAGACAGGCTAAAGGAATTGATCGAGTAGGATATTCGGACTGGCAAAGCAACTGAGCCGGGGTGGTAACGATTGTAGGATGTGGGGTTGAAAAGGCGGTTGGAAAGAGGGTTGGCTCGTGGTAGCGGAGAACGGCAGAGTCGTAGATTGTACAACCTGCATCCACACTATAGCCTTACAATCGTCCGCGACGGAAAGGCAAGGAAGGAGGAAACTTCTATCCACTCTCCACCAGCAGACAAACCAGAACCAGTATCGAACCGGCGCCAGAACGCGCACCACGTATCGCATGCGTAGTCCATATACGGAATTTAGCCTTTCCAATGCGAAGTAAACCTCCCTCTAGAAACCACGTGCGTTTAATTTTTCCTCGTTGAAACTAGTGCAATCTGTGGGGAAGTGAAGGGCTGAAAATTGTTTGCCAAATACAACAAAGGATATCTTTTAGTGAGTGTTATTCGGGTTGAAAATCAATGTTGTATCAGTTGGATACGCAGACAATGAAGAACGAAGGAGTCGATGCAAATCGAAGGGGGCTAAAGTGGATCTTGAAGTAGCAAGTGCTTGCTGTGGGTGAAAATATCGCGAAATATGTCACGACCAACCCCGCCCAGTGGAGGTGAGGGTGGTGCCGGAAATTCTAGTAGTACCGGCAACTCGAGAACACCACGTGTTGGTCCTTTGAGAGACCGGGTTAGCTTCTTCGAGCAATTATGGTCTGGAGGAAACCGGTCTGCTAGTATGGAAGATCTTCCGAGGGATGAGGTGGATTCGGAGATAAGAAGGACCGCCTCTAATTTGGCTGTTGCGAATGTTCCAAGGTCTTCCTCGAGAACTAGCGACTCTTCTTTTGAAGAGAGCTATGAACGCCTTGTTGAAGAGGGCGAATTAAACGGCGCGAAGGTAGAGGAAAATCTTCAATTTAGGGTATCATTCATTTGTTCATTCCTTTATTAGTACCGCCAACCGGGGTAATTGTGTATCAAGCCGGGTTAGCTGGGGCTAGAAAAAAGGGTGCCAATCTTATGAAAAATATTTGACTTCTCATCCCAAACTTCAGGGCTATCAGATGAGATGTTGTTCAATTTATACCAAAAAGCTTCGACCAAAAAAAGTTATTAAAGTTCAGGGATTAGATGTGGAAGTTGACAATAACAAAGTGGCACCAACCTTAAGTTGGACCAGTTTCGACTGATTATTTTTATCCATAATTACTCCTGTTGGTAGTAGTTTCATATTTTCATAATCATTTAGCATCATAAATTCATTCATGTAGTTATCAATGATTTACAAGGCCTTGATCCACTCTTGGCTCAAACAAAGTGGTCGCAGGTCAGGGAAAATCTCGACATCAGGGAATAGTAAAGAAAAATGGTCAGGAAAAGTGAGGGACAACTCAAGAGATTTGAAAATATATACAAATGTCACTTTTTGTCTCTTTTATTGTTAGTCACTATTTAGTCACTTTTTAAGGAAAAAGTCACTATAGACCAAGACATTTGTAATATATTGCAATAAAGTGGAGGGCTTTCAAAAGATTTAAAAATTTTTACTGTATTTTTAAAAATCCAAGGAATTTTCAAGAAATCTCAAAATGTGTTTTTAAATATTATAAAGAATTTGTTATTCATTTCAATATTTTCAAGAAATTTTCAAGAGATGTACCATTTTTAAATGAATTTATCAGGATTTGAATGATTGTAAGGAATTGAAAAGTATTTTCATAGGGGTTTCATAGATTTATTAGAATTACAAAATAGATGGAATGCTTTTATAAGATCCGTAAGGTTTTAGAATATTTTAAAAATTCACGTAAAGGATTTTATAATATTTATAAGGATTTCAATGATTATAAGACATTTTAAAAGCGCTCAAAGTATTTTAGTAAATTTTCCAGGATTTCAGAAATTATCATAAGATTCTATGTAATTTCACGCGATTTTATAATGTTTCCATCGATTTCTAATCATTTTTGAACAAGAATTCAGGGATTTCAAAGTACTTCAAAGATTTTCTGATATTTCAAGGTATTTTTAAAGGCTTTAAAGAATTTGACAAATTTTAGGATATTTTTAGGCAATCAAAGTAATTTTAGATTGATTTTAATAACTGGAAATTATTTCAACTTTTTAAAAATATATTAATGGAATTTTTTTAATTCTAAGCCATTTTGAAAATCATTTAAAAATTTCAAAGGATTTTAATTTTTTTTAGATTTGAACTGATTTTAAATTTTTTTATAAAATTCCAAGGAATTGCAAAAGATTTCTATGGATTTGAAATATTTTAGAATATTTTTAAAGATTTTAAGGCATTTATAAGGATTTGAATAATGTTAAAGGTTTGAAAAGAATTTTCATAGGGGTTTAAAGAAACTTATTTTAATAAATTTTCTAGGAAAATAATGGAAGTGTCTATACTTAATTTTTGCATTCTCTGTGGTTTCTTAATTTATTTAATGATTGATGATAAGGAACAGATTAAAGATATATAAAAGATTAATTTCGATGACCTTGTCTGAAATTTTTATGATAGTAGCTTAAAATAACATCTGGTAGATATTTTTTATACATCTATCTTTTGTGTTGCAAAATTTTAAAGATGGACAATATGATTAAATGATATCTTAATTTCTCTATATAATTTTAGAAAGGTTTAGTCAATTTTTTAATGAATTAAATCTGTAGGCTTCTTTGAAAAATATTTCTCTCATTAACTGATGCTTAAGAAATCTGAAAAGCATGATATTCGTGATCATGTTATTATTTAAAGATAGATAATCTATTAAAATAATCAGTTATTGTATCTCTTTGAATTGTCGGTCCTATAACACATTTGATAAGGATTTTCTAAATATAGCTTAATCGAATGGGCTTATTTTGTAGATGTATAAAGATGATACATTTTTGTCTATTGTCCTTCTGAAATATTATAGATCAGATGTATTTCAGAATAATCATCTTTCAGTTTTGATTTTAAACACATTCGTAATGCAAAAGAAGTTCTTATTTAGAGACAAACCATCACATGCGAGATGATAGGGATGTCGATTGTGCATTAATTTTACAAGAACTGTTAGTTTTTCTTCTTAGAATCGCGATGGAGAAGATAAGAACATAGCAAGTTTTTTGTTATTTATGAATAGCATTTTATACTTTCAACATAGAGAGGATACAAAGATATTATGTACCAGAAGTAGATTTTTTTAATTGAACATGAATCATAGAAAAAATTTGTATAGGTATTGATGTTTGTTGTTTTTGTTTTTGTTTTTGTTTTTAGAAATAGTATGAACTAATGCGAACATAGATACGAATCTTGAAGGCTAGTTGCTGCAGTTCCTAGTTTTAATTATCTCTGCCTCTTTAAGTTGAAGGACATAAATGATTTACAGATCATCTATCACTTCTTTTAATCTTCACTTAATGGCATAAGATGAAATAGGTTATAATGGAATAGTTTATAAAAATCTTAGATGAATTCCATCATCATCACATTGAAGAAATCATTACAATATACTAATTGAAACATCTTTATCATTACCTCTTCTCCCCCAATTTTTTGAATTTATCTAAAATTTCGAAATCTGCCTGAAGGTAGTCAAATTCGAGAATATCAAAGTATGAAAAAGCCTCCAGAGAATTTAGATCATCATTCCTAATGACCAGTGCCAATAGAAATACACACTTTACAGATTAATCATCACCTCACTACACTTGGAAGCACAAGATGAAAGAGGTTATAAGAATAGAGTAGGTTTAAAATATTTTAAATAAATTCCATCATTATCACATTGAAAAAATCATCAGGAACGTACAAATTTAAACATCTTGATCATTACCTCTTCTGTCTCATTCGCCTCATCACCTCTTCTTAATTGACCTAAAGTTTCGAAATCTATCGGAAGGGGGTCAAATTCGAGAAGATCACAATGAGGAAAAGTATCCGAGAATTTACGTAATCATTCCTAGTGACCAGTGCCAATAGAAATAAACACACCTGACAGATTCATTATCTCTTCACTTATACACTTGAAAGCATAAGATGAAATAGGTTATAAGACCAGAATAGGTTTTAAACTTCTTGAATGAATTCCATCATCATTATAACATTAAACAAATCATCTCAAACGTACAAATTGAAACATCTTCATCATCACCTCTTCTGTCTCATTTACCTTATCATCTCTTCTTAATTTGCCTAAAATTTCGAAATCTACCTGAAGGTGGTCAAATTCGAGAAGATCACAATGAGGAAAAGTATCCGAGAATTTACAGCATCCCTAACGACCAGTGCCAATGGAAATACACTACCCTCTGGACAATTGCTCACGGAAGCTAGCAGGACACCAAGTGAAGAGCATGCCTTGGAAGATTCGGCATATCAAAGTCACAGTCATGGAGTGCCAAGTCATGGTAGCAAGTCCAGTTCAGTAGCCTCTTTTACGAGATTTCCATCAGAGGAAAGTCTCTCCCAGAGGAGAGGAACAATTTCCCGACCTTCTAGTGCCTTAGAGGAAAAAGCTCCTTCTGAATGGTATGCTGAATATCGCAACCAGAGCTTCCAAAATGTTGGAGCCAGAATCGAATATGTACGCAGTCGAAGTGAATATGACGCTCACATTGCGGAGATTAAAGGTACCAATAAAAGATTTAAATAAGAGAAAATGAACCTTATTTGTAAGATTATTATAACGGTAGTAAAAGTAGCATTTTTAATCATTTGTAACTTTCATTTAAATATAAGATTTAATCCCAACAGGAATTAGAGACAAGGAAAAGAATTCGTAAGTTGATGTGAAATTTTATATCGTAATAAGATGATCTTAAAAGAAATTTTGTAACTCTTGAGTTTTTCTGATTTCTTCCATTTTCGATATTGACCCGTTCTGAAGATGTTCACAATTGAAAATTCGTCTACTTGTTTAATTTTGTATGTTTATAGTTAAAAATCATAAAATTTTGAAGATATATTTGAAATAGGTATATCTTGAAGATTTGCAATTGAATATCCTTCAATTTTTGATGCGTGCAATTTAAAATGGTGTAGTTTTGTATTTTTTGAATAGTTCAATTTTGAAGATTTAAAATTGAAAAAATAGAGAGATTTTAAATTGTAAATTGTGTAAGTTTAGGAAATCTTCAATTTTAAAGATTTACAATGTAAATTTCTACAATTTTGAAGAGTAACAATTGTAAATTATTGACTTTAAATATATAGAATTAAAAATTATTCAATTTTCAAGTTTTATATTTTAAAGGTATATAATTTAGAACATTTTTTGGAATAACTCAATTTTGAAAGTTGACAATTTAAAATTCTTTGACTTTCACGATTTGCAACTCGAAATTCTTTAACTTTGAAGATTTACAATAAAAAAAAATTTTAATTTATAACATTTTTTAGAATAGTTCAATTTTAAATATTTAAAATTAAAAGTTCTTCAATTTTCATGATTTGCTGTTTAAAATTATTCAACTTTGAAGATTCACAATAGAAAACTATTTAATCTTTAAGATGCGTAAATACAAATTTTTGAGTTTTGATGATTTTGAAATTAGAAACTTAAATTTTCAATTCTTAATCTTTTAAATTGAGAAAATTTTAAAAGTAGAGCATAAAAATTACAGCATTTTTAATTATAAATTAAAAAAATTAGACAGTTCTTTTGAAACATGTATAAATAAAAATGGTTAAATTTGGATGATTTTGGAAATAAAAACTCAAGTTTTCAATTCTCAATCTTCCAAATTAAAGAAATTTTGGATGTAAAGTATCAAAAATACAGCAATTTCTAAATTGTAAGACTTAAGACTTTCCTAATTTTTAATTCTTACATTAAAAAACGCTTTAATTTTAATGGTTTAAAATGCAAAGTTCTACAATTTTGAAGAGTTAAATTTTAAAATTGATGAATTTTCTGATAAAAAATTAAATTTTCAATTTTAAATCTTTCAAATTACAATTTTAAAAAAATGAAACTTAATCGTCGCAGCATCTTTAATTGTAAAACTGAAAATTATCATAATTTTAAATCACCATTTTACAAATATACAACTAAAAGTGTTTTCAAATAACAGTTACGAATCATCACTGTTTTTATGTACTATTTTTTTGTAAAATGTCTGAAAACGGTGCATATTAATTTGTCCTGCACAAGTAAATGGGAGATTTTTTTGAAACGCTTAAATCAAAATCAAATAAATCGTGAAAAGTCTCATTTTTAACATGTTTATTGTTTAGAATGGTCAACATATTTTGAGACATTGTTTTGAATTTGTTTTGGTATAGTTCAATTTTGAAGATTTGCAGTTGAAAATTCTTTAATTTTGAACAGTAAAAATTACAGCATGGGCTTCTTTCTTTTAAAATATTTATAATTTTTCACGTATGTAAACTAAATTTCCGTATATAAAAAAGAAACTTTGGAGAAACTTCAAGTTACTTGAATTTAGTGGTTTTTGAAAATAAAATTTGGTTTATTATACCAGATCTTTTTGTCGGTCAAAATATAATTTTTGGTTAATCCAAACGGATATTTTAGTTAATTTATATAAGTGTTTTTGTCGGTCTTAGACAAGATTTTGATTGATTTATTCAAAAATCGCAGTTCATCTAATCATAAATGACCCATCACAATTGACAATGTAAATGACTTACCATGAAATTCTGTCATCTTTTGTAAATTATTTAGTAGCTTATTAAACTAATAAATATCATAATGTAAACTGTGCAGGATTCTTTCTTTAAATCAAAAACTTGTTCAGCTGTTTTTTTCGAAAATTTAATTCGGCAACCTTACATCAAAAAATCATTTTGGTTTAAGCAACTAAATCTTTTGCATGAGTTGATTTGATGATTTTAATAAATAGTTCATTTTATCGGCATAAATATTTAGAAACTACAAACTACCCTCTTGAACTATTTGGTTTATACAATCAAAAATTGCATTGAATCAAGAAAATGTTTTATGAAATAAACAATACGTTTCCACCTAAAACTTTGGTTGAAGCAAACGAATTTGATCAACTGAACAAAATTTCGTTTATTTAACAAAAAGATTTTCTAAAATCAACCAAATGCGGTCAACAAATCAACGATTTTGTTGAATAAGGACATTTTTTTCGGTTGTAGATTTTATTTTCCGCGCTTTCTATATTCCTTGTCTTGCCTATTTTAAGGATGAGATCATTTTAGAATCTTATTTTGCCATGCACTTTTTTGCGTTTACTTTAATTTATGTTGCTCTGATTCATCTTGACAAATGCGAAATAGACATTGTAGAGATACGCAGAATGTCATTTAATTCAATTCCTCTTCAGCAGACCACTGAGACGTCGACATGACGTCGCCTAGTATTCAGTTAGCCTAGTCCCGACAAAGTCCTTACTACGCAGTAGGAAGAATGGGGTCATGGGGCGAAATAAAATACACCAGGTATACCTTTTTACACAAAGGAAGTCGGGAAAACGAAATAAAACTATCCACTTTTATGCTCTTTGCCTATAGATTCTGCAATCTGCAATTTAATATTCATGAAAATATTTGTCTTTGGTGGGGTTCAGAACTAGCAAAATGATTTTATTTACGTGGGAAGTCACTTTATAAACGGATTGTTTCAGGTCCCAGAAGTTAGAAGCGTAACCTTAATATTTCAAAAAATATATGTTGTGATGAAATGTACTATAGAGGAATTGTGTCCAAAACGTTCACTCCGCTAAAACGGTCAATCTTTAAAAATTAACTGGTTAAAATAAATAAAATCCAGTTTTTTTGTAAGAAAGTATTGTGAAATGAAATACACTCAGCCAAAAATGATTTTGCTTCGCACTTGAATTTGTCTCATAAATTGTATATCATTTCCATACATGTACATTATTACAATTCATAACATGCATTCATATTAAAACATTCTATAAAAAAAAATTCCAACCTTTAGCAGCGTTGTGTTAGGTGGAAGTTCATATGATCAGGGATTCAGGGGTTGTCATAACGTGGACATTGGACAAAAACTGGGAGGGCCAAATTTTTCACAAATCTCGTACCTTCTCTGATGAGAATGCAAAAATGTGATTATAGGTTTCACCTACTTTGTGATAAAATGTTACTTCAAAATTGAATTGCATTATTGAATGCTTAACCATATGTTAATTCTGCCATTGTTATTGCTATATTATATTTTTTTATATAAACCTTCGTTTAAGCTTTGTAAAAATTTATAAATGACCTAATTAATTAAAAATAAGAATGGACATTGACAATGCTACAATAAGTCTATTTAAATGCATCTTACCTTACTTCTAATAGTTAGATATTATAGAAAAAATGTGAAAGAATTGTTTCTCAGGCTTGTTTTCTAGAAATGATTTAATTCATGAAAATACCAAGATAATCAGTGGAAAGAATTTTTGTATTATTTTATAAAATGCAAACTTGCGTCTGAAAAAGTAATCTGTTATTCTTTTAAAAATTCTGTAAGCGAAGAAGTTGTCATAATAAAACCCAAAATAAGAAAATCAAAAAAATACAAGACCTAAAAATAATAAAATTTTGAAAAATCAAAACCTGTGCTGAATTTTGCCTAAAAATTGCAGTCGTTTAACTTTTGACAAAATCCTGTAAGACCAACAGTTCACAATGAAAAACCAAAGTGTCAAATTAAAAAAATACACATAAGTAAAAAATAATCAAATTTCAATCTTCTTCTCTTTAACAAAATTCTATAGGACCAACATGAATCTTTTTTTTTTAAATAATATTTTTTAAATTATTCCTCTTTTAAAAAAATTTTGTTTCCCCTAAAAATATTTAGAATACTTGCTTATGACACTTTAAATGAATATTTGTTTAATTTTATGAAATAGGAAATACCTAGTTTGAAATTTCTTTGGACATCATTGTTATAAAGTTTATATAATTTAAACAATTTCCCTAACATTTTGAAATAATTGAAAAACACTACGTCCCTATTGTTGGTGACAACAAAAATTTATTTATGTTTATTTTTGTCTTACTTCTGATTTACTCTTAACTATATAAATGATGAATTGTGATCTGAAACGTCTAAGGACAATTTACTCTGCGAATAATGAGAAGGAGCATTTGAACAAAAATATGCCATGAAATAATTATTTAAATGAGAAATAATAAACTTCATAAAATCTGAATTAACTAATTTTTTTATTTAATAAATCTACTAAGTCTATATATATTTTTATGCAAATTATATCTGAATATGGAAATGTTAAAAGAGTCGTAAATGAAATTTAACAAATGTTGAACGTCTCAAGATGTTTTAACTCATTTTTTGTCTTAAATCCTATAGTTAATTATAATAGTAAAATTCAATCATTAAAAATATTGTTAATAGTACAGCTAATATTCATTAATAGTTATTTCTGTATGGAAACTATAAGATGCATATAAAACTTTGAGAGCTGATCAAATCTTTGTAAATGATGATTTTGAAATCTAAAAGCTTATAAAAAAATTTAATTACACAAGTAAGAATATAATTTATGTGAAGAGGATTGTGTACCTAATTCTAGAGTCATCAATGTTTGATTTTATGAGTGTCGTTTTGTCTTTCAATTTAAAGAGTATTTAAATATTCATGATGTCTTCGAAAACTTATTGATTTTTTTATGAAACTCATTCAGATGTTTAAGAAATAATGAACACACATGTCTTACATAAGTTTTGAATCCCACACGAAAATCAGTTAAATCGAGGGTTAGAATATTTTGAATTTATTTAATTTTTAAAAGGCCTGATTATATGGAACGAAACTCAGATTTTTGCGACGGAAATAATTAGCAATTAATTAATAAGGATACCTGCAATATTCTAGAGTCAAGTAAAAAAGTGTCTTTTATTATCTGTTAATTTTAAGAATCAATTGACCGTGAAATTGACATAAAGGGAAGGTGTGTCTTCTCACTATCTAACCAAAAAATGCTGGCTTCCTTCCGTTCGAGTTCGAATCCAAAAAAAGTATGCATTGTTACAAATTTAAAAATCGTACGAATAAAATATCAATTATTAACATTTTAAAATGTTGATGATAAATATTAGGATGGTGCACAAAAAAGATTTTTTCAGATCCCTGAAGACGGTTTTTGAAAAAAAATCTTATTTTATTTAATTAATTGCTGTTGATACATTTTTTTACTTCGATAAGCATATAATTTACGTTTTTTTACTTAAATACATCACTTTGATTTGTGGTACATATTTCAGAAACCGGCTGGGGGACCTCAACTACTTTTTTTTAATTCTGAAAAAACTGTGACAAATGTATTTCACTTAAAATAGGCCGAATTAAAAATACTTGAAGGGCAATTATTTAAATAAAATAAAAATTTTATTTTC
Organism: Druon quercuslanigerum; assembly: GCA_010014905.2. Classification (NCBI taxonomy): domain Eukaryota; kingdom Metazoa; phylum Arthropoda; class Insecta; order Hymenoptera; family Cynipidae; genus Druon; species Druon quercuslanigerum. The sequence continues at coordinate 2,790 of JAAAKG020026083.1, read as the reverse complement.
AAAAACAAAACAACAATAATTTAGGTCCCCAATTATAAAACTATAAATTTGAAATGAATTAATTGAACCCAATAACAAAATCCAAATATTTTTCGTTGTCAAGCCTGCTATTATATTTCTACTTAGCTTTTATACTTAGCTTTTGTTTGAAAATTATTCTATTGAGTTGAAAATTTATTTATTTAAAATAAATCAAACTATTTTGTTAAAGTCATAATTTTTGGTACAAAAAATTCAACTTCTTGGTTGAAGTTTCAAATACTTATTTAAAATTTCTTCGTTAAAATTTAAATTAAACTTAGTTAAAATTTCATCAGTTTGCTTTAAAAATAAACTATTCTATTTTTATAAAATTAATCTTCTTGGTTAAAAAATATTTTTTTTTTGTTGAATGTAGAACTCTTTTGTTGGAAAATCATATTTCTATATTCAACATTTTATTAAGAAATGTACCTGTTTAGTTAAAAATTTAACTATTTCGTTGAAGATACGCTTTTTTAGTTAAAAATTAATTTTTTTATCTAAAAATATAACCACTATATTTTATATTAAGCATTCATATTTTAAATTAAAAATTGTTCTTTTGCAGATAGAAATTCAATTATTTTGTTTAAAATTCATATAATTTGTTGAAAAATCCTCTTTTCTAATTGAATTCAAATTTTTGGTTGACACATCAACTATTACATTTTGCGCTGGGAATTAATCTTTTTGATTCAAAAAGTTTCTAGTTGGTTTAAAGTTCAACTACTTTTTCAAAAATGAATTTTTTAAGTTGAAAATTTATATTTTTAATTGAAAATCTATTTATTATGCACAAAATAATCTTTTATGTTGAAAAATCATTTTTTCTGGTTGAAAATTTATTTTTTTCGAAAATTGACGTATTTTTTTGAAAATTCATCTTTTTGGTTGCAAATTTAAATACTTTATTAAAATTTTATATGCTTTGTTAATTTTTTTAAATATAACTCTTTTTTGAAAATTAAATTTTTTATATATGTATATTCAGTCTAATTAGAGTATTGCTTTACTGTGAAAAATTTTCTTGGAACACTCTTTAAATAACGTGGTTATTCTTCATGAATGACCGAGGACCGTATGACCGTATGACCGTATGACCGTATGACCAAATTAATTTTTATCCATGAAGAATAACCACGTTAATTAAATTTTTGGTTGAAATTTCGTTTTTTGTTATTGTTAAGAATTCATTTTTTGTCTGAAAATTTAACTATTCCACACTTCGACGACACCAACAAAATTTAACTCCATTTTGTTTAGTAGTCAATTGATGTACTTTGTTGACAAGTTTTCTGTGGTTAAAAAATTTGTTCTTGTTGACAATTTCTTCTATTTGGAGTTTTGGTTGAGGATTTTACTATTTGTTTAAACAATCGTCTTTTTGTTGAATTCAACTAGTTTAAAAAACGTTCTGTTAAAAATCAATTTTTTTGAAGGCTTTTGGTTAAAAATTGAATTTTTTTGTTGAAAATTAAACTGTGTCATTCAAATTTAAACTACTTTGTTCAAAACTGTTTTTTTATTTAGCTCTTTTGTAGATTTTTTAAATATTTGGTTTGTTTGTTAAAAGTTACTCTTTTTATCTTAAAACTTAATTATCCATTTTTGGTGGATAATTCAACTATTTGGTTAAAAATGGTCTTTTACGTTTGAATTCAACAGAATAAAAATACGGGTTTTTTTTTGTTAAGAATTAAATTTTTTAAATGAAAATTTGATCATTCCATATTTTTGTTTCAAGAAATATATTTTTTAGAAGAAAAGTCAACTATTTGGTTCAAATTCAACTTTCTTGATTCTTTTTTTTCTTGTTTAATTTAACTAGTTGAAAAATGGTTTGTTTGGAGAAAATAAATAATTTATCGTTTCAGGCAAAAGAATCGTCTTTCTTGTTTAAAAATGAAATTTTTTGTTTATAATTCATCTTTTCCTATTAAAATTGAAACCGCGTTCTAAAGAATTCTTTTTAGCTCAAAAATGTAGTTGTTTTCGTTTGAATTTTAATATTTTTTGTTTGAAAATTCGACCATTTGGTTAAAAATGATATAAATTTAATAGTCAGCTTTTGGTAGAAAATTCAACCCTTTCAATCAAAAGTTAATCTTTAATGCTATATAAATTAAATTTAACTATTTATTCAAAAGTAGATCTGTGTTGGTTAAAATTTATCCGATTTGCTTGAAAGTGCAACCAATTGGTGTCTAATTATTCGATTTTGACAATAAACTCTTTATTTTAGGATTGCATTTTATTTTTAAATCAATACTAGAGTGAAATATTGCTATTGATGAGATACCCTGCGTGACACATGATTATAATTTTTATTCTTTCCACATTATGCTTGGGAGTGAGTCCTAATCTCTCATCTGTTTAGGGTGGACAGTGGACACATATTTATATTTACCCACACATACAATTGTTACACTCACATAAAAGCACCGATTCGACCCTATATAATAGAATGACTCAGAGGCAACCGTCCCTTTTCAGTCTTCCTTGTCAGTTCCCTTTCGTCGACCTATTTTATAGAAAACTGCGCACTACAAGAAAATTTTAATTTTTTGTAAAAATTTGTAATTCGTTGTAAAATTTTGTAACTTTCTTAATTATAAAAAAAATTGTGGTTTCTCGTTGAATTTTTATTTGCTGTTTTTTTCGATTTTTTTAACAATATATCTACATAATAAATTATTAATTTTAGATGTTAATTTTGTTTTTCTACTGGTCTATATCATTATTATTAAAATATTGATAAATCTTAAGATT
>JAAAKG020026072.1:0-19956 GCA_010014905.2 Druon quercuslanigerum | reverse complement strand
CATGTTCATTTGCAGGGAGGACAAAGAAAAAAAGGAAAATATTCAGTAAAAGGAATTTTGATTTAAAGAAGGGTTTAAAGGCACATTGGCGACAAGCGGGGGGGGGGGGGGGGGAGGTTTCACGGGACCGTAGGGGAATCAAGTATTTCATTCATAAAAGTAAACCCGTAAAATGTAAATAGAATATTTTCTATTTGTTTATACCCTACAAGTTCACTGTTACTGTTATTAAAAATAAAAAATAAATGTAAAAAAGTTCTAAAAAATAAAAGAAAGTAATAAAAAATGAAATAAAAAGAAATAAAAAAATGAAAAATAAATAAATAAATAAATAAAAGAATCGAACTCAGAACTTCGAGCGTTATAGTTGGACGCCTTGCCCACTACGGCATTGCAGTTGGAATACTCAGACCTTGCAAGACCACCTCATTTATTCGAAATTTTAGTTTCGAAACGAGGCCCAAATCAGATAAACACTGAAAGTGGTTTTTTTTGTGAGTTCTCCAAGAACACTTACACGTATTCCCAGAAAAAGCCGCGTGGTTCGTTACGCTTTGAGAATATAAAAAGAGTTTTCTGCCAAATTAATTTATCTTTAAATAAAAATATAAAGGACCCCGCAGAAAATGCACATGAAATGGCTTTCGGTACTTGCATTCTATAATTGTACATCTTTATTCACAATGACATTTAGAAATCTCTTACGGTGTTACGTTTCTGCTGGACGATTTGCTCCTCATCTCATGACTCGAATCGACGGAAATGGGAATGCTGGCAAAAGGGAAATCGCTATTCACAGACGAGATGGATTACGAAGACCGCCATTAGAAGTTACACATCTGACAAAGATATGCTCTAATTGCAATCGATCGATTTGTAACGAAATCGCTGCTATGGAGGAGGATCCCACACGTTTAAGACTGAATGTCTTAACGCAGACTGCAAGTAACACTTACCTTCTCTTCAATTCCGTTAAGAATACACAAAGATTATCAGTCGAATCATTTAAATGATAAAGGTTTAATTCTGCAGCCATTTTTGTAGAGCTTACGTTTCATTAACATGCTATACGTAATTAAAGGCCCACTTCTGCAAGCATCTTTGCAAAGACTTCGTAACGTAGCTTTAAGTCAGACTAGACTTGCTGACAAAAATAGCCTGTCTGACACTGAATTTGAATGTCTGTGTCTTGTTACCAAAGAACAGTTTCGAGAATTGTTCACTTCTTGTGAGAGAGTGCCCCGTGAAGATGGTTACAATTATGTGGAAAAAAGAAATTTGCTGATGTTTTTATGTAAACTGAATCAAGGTCTACCGAATGCTTTTCTCAAGGTCATGTTCCAATATCCAAGTAGACAGTCAGTTAGTGGAGCCACCGCCACAGTCAGACAATCCTTCATGCAACGTTTCGTACCTAACAACATCGGATTTGACACAATTGTGAGAAAAGATTGTAGTGCCAGGCATGTTACTGATTTCGCTAATCAGTTATATAATCCGGAACCACAAAATCCTCGAGTTATTGCGTGTATTGATAGCTCATGCTTTTACACTCATAAGAGCAGCACCTTCAGGGATCTGCGACAGTCATATTGTGTTCAAAAAGAACGGCACTTAGTCAAATCTGTATGAATAGTTGCACCTGATGGTTACATTCCCGACATTCAAGGACCGTACTTTTCTGACAGCTGTAATAATGATGCTGCTTTATTGCAACATGAATTCGCAATAGACTCTGACAGAATGAGAAGGTGGTTCCAGAAAGACGATACTGTCATTGTTGATAGGGGATACCCAGATGCCACTACTCTTTGGGCCCGTTTGAGTATTATCTGGAAAATGCCCGTTTTTCTTCCAAAACATCAGCATCAACTTACAACAGAAGATGCTAACAAATTGCGTCTAGTGGCAAAGTCTATATGGATCGTCGAAGCTAGGAACGGACACATCAACAAAAATTTCAAATTCTTTGAGCAAGTAGTACAGATACAACACGTTCCTAACCTAGGCGATTTTTGTCGGATAGCTGGGGCTATAATTAACAGATACAATCCATTAATTTTCATGGAAGGAGCTGATGCCGAAATGGCCAATCAATTACTTGAAAAATCTATGGAACCGAATGTCAAACGATGGGTTTAATTAGATGCGGGCCAATTATTAGATTTTCCAGTCCTGACACTTGAATTCTTAAAAGAACTCACAGTTGGGATTTATCAAGTTAAACTTGCACCTTCTTACGTGCAAGGCAAATTGCAAAGAGACAATGACGAAGAATTCCACATTGAGATGCTAAAAGGGGATAATCGAGTACCATAGCCAGGATTTATAAGAATAAAATTTTTTTCTCGATTTCGAAACGCGTCAAAGCATCAACTCTGGATTGCTTATAGTCCGAACGGTGATGATGACATGGACGATGATATGGCTAAGGATGAAGAACTTACTCCTATAGAAGGATATTATTGTACATGCCAGTCAGGTGCTCGAACGCTTGGACTTTGGGCACATATAATTTCGCTTTACATCAAAGACTGATTCAGACCATAAATGACGCAGGAAATCGATTACCAGCAAGAGATATTCAGTTACCAGAAATTGCCTTCATTAGCTAGAATTGACGACATCCTCGTCATCTCTTGCCTTCGCTGGCTAGATAATGACTAAATCTCACTCTTTTCTTACCTTAATTGGCTAGATATTGAAAACATCCTTGTCATGATTTTCCTTCATAGGCTGGCTATTGACTAAGCCATTCTCATTTCTTGCCTTTACGGGTTCGATATTGATTTCCTCTTCATATCTTGTCTTTATTGGCTGAATATTAGCAATAAATGACAAGTTCACGTTAAATGACCTTGAAAAATGATCTGTGTCTTAAGGCAATTACTTTCTTTGCATTTCCCCCTTAGAGCCCAACAACTTTTATAGGGAACATTTTTTTTGCAGAGCTGCAGTTTTTAAGATATTTGGTAATGTTTCTTCGAAGGGTTGGATGTTTAACCCTCTATAACTCGAAAACTGTCCATTTTCGGAATTTGTGCCCCATAACATTTTGATCGAGACATTAAGAACTACAATTTTACGAAGTTTCATCAAAATCGAACGAAAGCCATTTCGTGTACATTGCTGCGGGGTACCCTTAAGCAAAAATATGGGTAATTCTCCATTCAAAGGTCACTTTTGATTCACCGTGCAATATATTTGCGAATATTTATTGATTTGTTTTACAATTTGGTAAACTTTTTCGTTTTGATAACATGGACCAAAATCATAAGAGAGATACAGATTATTTGACCCAAAAAATAAGTTTGAGGAGGATTTGCGAAACCAACGATAATAAAACATAAATTCGCACTGGTACCTTGTAAAAGTATGTCTCAAAAGATACTATATATTTATATAAACTTTCATTTTACCGCACTTAAAGACGAGAGAATTTTAAGTTGAAAAGTTTCCCCCTAACTTTCTTTCGTGGACGTGTAATGAAAATATGATGAGTTTTTGACAATTTTTGGTTATTTTAGCCAGTATTAATGTAATTCTCCAATAAATAAGTCTTAGCATCATATTTGTGAATAAATCGATGCTAACAATCAAAGGATTTATCTTTAAACTAACCTAAAACGTGGTAAACTTTAGCGTATTTTTATTACGTGTCATTACACGCTCCAGGTATATTTCACACTTTTCGGGCAAATATGTCAAGTATAACCTAAGATATCTTTGAAGGTAGTAATAGTGTATAAGTTCTTCAAGGGATTTTTTAATTAAAACTTTCAAACAAGTAAAGATAGTGTTTTTTCGTTCTGTGTCATTACACGTCCTAGAATGCAAAGTCAGGGGTGGAACACAAATAAATTAGCCTAGCGCCGCATGACTGTTTATTAAACAAAGTATTCCTTAAACATTATTCTATTCTAAAATACTGGAAACTGTTAAGGAAAGCAATATCTAATGAATTTTGTCATGGAGAAGTTCGAAGGTAAAGATGAATAATAATTTAGGACCTCGCTCCATGAGCTGTGACCCGGCACTGAGCTGTCAGATTCGACGGTTTCGACTACGCGTATTTCAGTGTCTTCAGTCTGTTAAAACATTCAAACTTTCAAAAATTTGTGCATTAATTTATGTTTTGAGAGCGTTTTTAAATGATTGTATTTATGTCTTTTAATTTAAATAAATAAGTGTTTCTTAACAAAAATGTATTCATAATTATTAAATCCTTTCTTGTGTCTTCAGTACTAGAAAGTTCATTCGTCCAGCTTCTCACATTTGCATCCAGCGACCCAAAATACCATCTTGAATTTTTTTACATTTTGAATAAGCGACCGGAAAAACTTTAGAATACACACTCCTATAGAAATCGGTCAATGAATGCAAATTCTAAAAGGAAACCGATTACCCTGCCAAAAAATTATTTAAAAAGTTAAAAATCTTTTTTTTAAGCTCAAATATTTTAATGTTGCCTTATTCTAGCACTAATAATGAATAGGCGTCATATAAAAAAAAACCTATTTAAGAATATTTTTAGTAAAAATATATGTATTAAAAAAAGTTTAATTTTTAACCAAATACATAAAGTTTCAACTGAAAAGATAAAGTTTCTATCAAAATAAAAAAAACTTAAATATGCATTCAAAGAAACCGGCACCAAGGCATGTTCGAGGTATCTGTTTACATTATGGATATAACCAATCCTAGCGATTGTCTTTTTTCTGAGAGTGAGTTCTTTACGGGGTCAACTAACGATGACTAATCAATCAAATTGTTCTTTGATTCTTTGCAAAACTTACTAGAATATTAATTATTCAAACCAATTCGATTAAAATTTAAGAGTTTGTCTTTTTTCTACGAGTCAATTTGTTTAAGGACTCAACTAAGAATGACTATTCAATACCTTTTTTCTTAGTTGTTTTGTGAATTTACAAGAACTATTAATTATTTAAACAATTTCAATTGAAAATTAAGAGTTTGTCTTTTTTTTCTACGAGTCAATTTGTTTCTGGAGTCAACTAAAAATCACTATTCAATGACTTTTTTTTATTGTTTTGCAAATTTACAAAAACTATTAATTATTTAAACAATTTAGATTAAAAATTTAAAAGTTTTTCTTTTTTCTAAGTGTCAATTCGTTTCCGGAGTTAACTAAGAATGACTAATCAATGTCTTTTTTCTTTGTTGTGTTGTAAATTTACAAAAACTATTAATTATTTTAAGAAATGATATTAAAAAAATAAGAAATAATCAATAAGAATGACCATTCAATCAATTTCTTCTTTGATGCTCTGTAAATTTACTAGAATATTAATTATTTAAACAATTTCAATTCAAAATTAAGAGTTTGTCTTTCTTCTAAGAGTCAATATGTTTCTGGAGTCAACTGAGACTTACTATTTAATGACTTTTTGTTTCGTTGCTTTGTAAATTAACAATAACTATTTATTATTTAAACAATTTAGATTAAAAAATTAAGAGATTTTCTTTTTTCGACAAGACAATTTGTTTCCGGAGTCAACTAAGAATGACCATTCAATGCCTTTTGTCTGTTGGTTTCTAAATTTGACCATTGAAAGTCGGATTATTCATCCGGACGTAACCCGAACTCTCGTCATAAGCCGACTCTCGATATCCTCAATCAAGGTTTTTCAATGTTTTTCAATGTAATTAATTTTATTGTGGGGCATACATTTTTGGTTCTGGTGGCGGGTCATGATTTCAATATGTTGACACAATTGTTTTCCAACATGGCGCGTCACCATGACATTAAAGGTTAGAGAAAGTCATCACCACTTTGGAAGATTCCGGCTGTAAATTAGCGTGGGGAATAGACTCATTTGACGGGCATTCCAAATTGACAAATTGTGTAATAAATTTTATATTAAAATGTAAATTTCGATGTTAAAATAACTATGTGAGTATGCTGTTCGGTAATATGGGGAGTTGCGCTATGAATAATCCAGTGATAGGTGTGAGGCTTATTTAAATCAAAAATAAAAATAACTTAATGTGCTAGGCGATATTTTGATGAGTGACATTTACAACATGACTGCGGCCTTTTGTGACCTCTAGTGTCACCCACGTGGCGCCATTTTGTAGGTGTCATTTCCGTTAGTTAAAGCTCCTATGAATAACGTTATTACGTGAGAGCTTTGATGACTCATGCGGCGACCAACAATTGAGTAATGGCCGTTATAAGGAGTACGTCAATATAACTACTAGGTTAAGCATATTGTAGGTCTTAAATTTTGTTTAAACTAAGATGATTATTTTTCTTTTGTTGGATTTTCTAGGTTATGTGAGGCCGTAATAGCGATTCAATAAATGAATTTCTTATTGTGACCCATAAATCGGCTGATATTATTCGATCTTTTAAAATTTATCATCCTTGCTCAGTCTCTTCCGAACTCTACCCCTCTCTGTGTTGGGAAAGCGGATGATAAAATTTAAAATACTCATGGGTATTAATTTAAATTAATTCAGTAACACATATATTTTGACCGTTTAAGCTGTTTCTAAATTTCACAAACGATCTGGTGCCCTTCAGGCAAGACTGAATTGACCAGTTAAAAATTCAAAAAGGTGAAACTCCGCATACTAAATTAAATTAAATTAAATAAAGTCAGAAATTATTATGACTTAGCCAATTGCCTCTAAATAAAATTGATTGGTTGACAATTCGCCAATGGAACATCAACCGCAGAGAGCGGGTGATAATCTGAAAAATTGTACCCGATCCCAACTAAACCGCGGTAAAATTTCAGTCATTATCACGTCACACGACCGTGAGATAGATGGTTACAGTCTGACGGAATCAATACGATCCGGCAAAAATTTCGTGCACCTTGAGGACACTGAGCGACCGAAGGACGAACACCTACATTTTTCCCACAAGTGTTTTAGCATATTGTTAACACGCAGGGATGCTTTTTAGGCTATTAACCAGTGAAAGCTTGGCACCTCCAAGAGCGCCGATAATAAGGACTATTAATCTAACAGAACATTCCGGGTACAATCGTCGAAACTCTCCTTGGCTATGATGATTTGTCAGCTGGTGCCGAAAATTCGATAACGAACATGGTTCGCTTCTCGAAGTCAAGGAGAACTATGTCAGGCCTCGAGTTTGCAACAGAAACAATTTTCGAGAATATAAAGTTCCAGTATATGCAGCACTTCTCATTCTCGACAATTGACTCTATTTCCCTAGGAGCGTTTAACGGAGCGATATTAAGGTTAACGCCGTAAGAGTGACAGAGATGGTAATAAAGTACTCTTAGAGCCGCATTGTGCCTTTGGATGTAGTTGGCTCCCGCATGAGTTGAAAAAATAGATAGTATGTGTCCTAGATGCTCGAGGTGTGCATGGCAAGCCTTGCCATCTATCATCGGGAATGTCTTTGCTCAAACTCTGACAACGGTATGTTAAGGTGGAAATAACACCGTCTTAACATGCCAAAATAAAACCCTCCGTGCCCGACTGCAATCCGGGTGATTTAAGAAAAGCAAAAGTTAGCTAACACGACATTGACTGATCCTCCACATTTCTGTGGCAGATGCCGTGCTTCCTCTTATCGGGGCTTTCAGGAGTGAGTGGTCGAAATAGATAAGATTTGATGCATTCTGCTCACCCCTAATACTGAATTTAAGTCCGAGTGTTTCAGCAACCTCCTGCACTGCTTTGTACAGAAACGCTCCTTTGCCCACTTCTTCAAGCTTCCTGACCATTTCAAGATGATGTCTTCCATTTGCGGCTCTATGTGCTGCACCCAGAATAATCCTGTTTTGAAGAGAATCAAGATTCAATATTCCGTGACCAACTTGACAGCATGAGATGCAGAGTCGCGGAACAGAAGACTTGAATTGCATGCCTTTGTTTAGGTGCATAACCTATCGTGTCCCGATATCAAGGGATCTAAGCTCGTTCTTCGTCCATGGAACCGCTCCAAATTAATAAAGTACCACCGGGACAGCAAGCATGTTCGTTGCAGATACTTTGTTCCTCGCCGACAGTTCGGAAGACCAAATTTGCCGGATGAGCTGTTTATATTTGCTTCGGAGAGTAGCCTTTATAGATGTCACATCTTCAATGCGACTTTGTGGCACCCCCAGGTATGTATTAGTCTCTCCAGCGCAAAGGTGTCGTATAACATTTCTATCGACGAGCCCATGTTCTTCAGAGATGCCATTAAGTATTCCTAGTTTCAAATAAGCCTTGAAGCATTTTTTTCTAACCCACATTCCATTACTATTTCCTTAGTGTATCGTTCGACAATTCCTAGAGCTAAATGCAGTTGCTCGATATTTTTAGCATATATCATAAGATTCATGCGGAACATTTTTATTGTTACGTTAATAAATTTACGATAAATATCTACAGAAACCTTAAAATATGCACAGTATGTATAATCTAGTAGGTTTACAATATAGCATTATTTATGGAAAGGAAAATTTAAAGCAATCCTACACGTAATTTTTTATTTGAACTTTACAGTGATTGTCTCGTACCTTATTTCTAATTCACAAATATTGTTAATGTAAAGAAAACTGTTAGGCAATTTATAGTTGTAATGATAAATTAACCTAATATTTCTCTTTATGCTACAATATATTTTTTATTTAATAAGTCGCTGTGATTTAGAATATTATGGGGGAGAACTAACAGACGTTGGTCCGATAACGCTGCACTGAATAACACTGATAACACTGATCTTTGCTTATTCCATTTACTTTCAAGTCCTGCGCCCTCATCACATGAACTACTTCTAAACTTTTTCCCTCATTGATTGTTTTAGGGTGAAAATCGATTGAATGGCTTATAACTTTAAATCCTGTTTTAATTAAAATATTCGTTTCGACCGGTCATTTTTAAGGTTACTTTCATAACCAGCCATGATACTAAAACGGGTTTAGCTGAAATGAAAAGACAAATTTTTCACGAAATCTTTTTACAAGAAAATTTCCTTTATTATTTTTCTGCTTTGAAAAATTTTACATATTTTTTCAGAGCAATCGTTTTTCAGTGTATTTTATATATAAAACAATGCACATGTGCTAACATATGTAAATTTCAGCAGTTGCGTTGTAAGAGAAGCCGCGGGGTCGAAAGGGAGTATCTGTTCAGACAAGCGTTACAAAATGCCTGCGAAACACCCTCTCAGTGTCTTAGTTCCATCAGGCAATGTGATGCGTCCGAATCCATTGCAAACGATGCATGCGGTCCGGCCTACTTACATTTGGTTGCACTGGAAATAATATCAATCCCAATGCAAGCCATGTTCAAAACCGATATTCAGTCCACTTGCCAGTCTAATCAGACATGCTGAAACATATGCGATCAACAAGAGTATAAGCAGAGATAACTTACATATTAGTCACTCGCGTATATCATTTAAAGATTAACACCGCCGTCGCGCGTGCCAGGCCACACATTTAAGATCGGATGTGCCAAACCACAAACTTGTGATCGGACCTGACTTTTTCAATATTCTTATCCTATATAAAGCCCAGACAGTTATAAGTTTATGAAAAAGCACTGAAGAGTGGATTGGATGCCTGTTATGGATCCTGTGTACCTCTACAGGCAAATTTTGATCGAAAATTCCTTCACTACTATCCAAACTAACTCTGTGAGAACATCTGATTTCAAATATTGTACTGACGCCATTTCCTTAGTATTGCTAGTAACAACAAACGCACAATAAATAATTAGTCAGGTCTTACCAACGTGACATCTCCCTACTGACCGCGAGACCTTGTAGTTCGTGGACTTACGGGTCTCATCGGAATCTAGTCCGGAATAGGTAAACCAGAGGAGCTGCATTGTGAGGTGTAGCTACTTTGGGGATCTGACGGATTCTGGTCCGTGGGATACAAACTAAGCAGCGACCTTTCCATAGGGTACTGACAAAAACCGCTGGAATATCGTGGGCGCGAGTACTCATGCTCCCACAGCCAAGATATGATCGCCGTGTCGAGGGCTGCATTGCACCACTGATAAGCTGGTGACAATCCTGACGCCACGATCGAAGAGCAGCTAACGGTGCTCTCCGTAAGGAGGAAGAACCATTCCGGCGCTCAGATGAAGAGAGGGCGCTACGCTCGTCTCTCAAGCAGCAGCCAAGACAACGAGGCTGCTGAATCTGCACCTGGAGCACTCCTCATGCTCATTGTATGGTTAAGACGAAAAAGGGCTCCTGTGACCCCCCCCCCCCCAATAGAAAGCTAAAACGGCAGAAGGCACACAGGGCCCACAGGGCCATCGTTTCGCGCTGCTGGCTAACACCGCCCTGGTGAGAGGTGTCGTTGCGTCGGGTTATCCTGAAACCTGCCTAGCTCTTAGTGATTTAGACTACTGAGGAAGGAAATCTCTAAGGAGAAATTAACGCGTTACCCCGCGAGGGGCGCGCCCCCAGCTTGAACGACATGTTTATCAGGTCGGGAGCCATCGCGGTAGAGGCTGCGAATGTCTGGTCGAGAGACTGCTTAGCGGAAAGGACTACTGCGTTTAGCCTTGCAAAACCCGACTCTTGAGGACGGATTCACGGAAGGTATATTCCGATGGGCAGGGATCCAGGCAGAAGGGCAGTGGCTTGATTCTGGTAGTCGGTCTTGCTGAATCGGCGATCAGAGCTCTTGCGGCTCTGGACTACCGATCCTATTTGGAGGCAGGTAGGGTTACCTTCAGGGGTACCCAAATAAGATCCTCAGAGAACCCAGAAGCATCCGGAGATGCCTCGGCTTTGCCTTACAATGGCTGAGACGGGAATGTTCATGGTGCAGATTAATTTGCATAGCAGCAAAAGTGGTTCTAGCCAAACGCATTTCAATGACGCAGACAAGGCACGCCCTAATCCAAGAACCCTTATTATACAGGGAAAGGATTAGCGGCTTGTCAGGGTGTAACACCATTTTTAAGGGGCCGCTTGAAAAAACGCCAAGGGCATGCGATTTTGGTGCCTAAGCTCAGCTCCAGGGATCTCACTGTTATTAAGGTGAGGTTCAGGGGCGGAAGCGAAATATATTAGATATTGCAATTGCCTAAACATATTTCCATGGCGGTGAGGATGTATTTTCACCTCCTGGAGAGATGCAGATTCTAATTCAACACTGCCAAGAGAACAGGATTCATCTGCTGTTGGACTGGAGAGTCTCTGATGAGGAGTCACTTTCGGACCTCAAATATATCTTGTTTGATCTATAAGTAGGAAAAACAGAGATTTCAAAAATCATAAACCTCAGAAATACACTTTTGGACTCTTATAAAGAGGAACTCAGAGAAAGGCATATGAAAACAATTGCCCTACAAGCACAATTAAGTCTAGGAAAGAAGCAGAGTGGTGGAATACGCACCTGGGAAAACTCCGCAATTTCAAACCGACTCAGAAGAGGAAGACTGGGGCCAAGAGTTAAGGAGGGCGGATTGGAATTTCATCTAAAAGGTTGTAGACAACAAACAGATCGACTGGGATTTCGGGTCCTTCTGTACCTTTAAATCACCAGCGGCGGATAGCCTCTAACCAGCGCTTTTACAAGAAGGCCTGAAATTTGTCATCCCTCCACTGACTAAGTGATTTAGGGCAGAGTGGCCTTTATTCCCAAACCTGGGAAGGAGAGCTACACTGCTGCAAAAGATGCTAGACCGATCAGTCTAACGTCTTTTATTCTAAAGATGTTGGAGAGGCTCGCCGAGAGATATATCAGGGTGAGGTACTTTTGAACTCACCGCTGCGAAGAAAACAGTATGCTTTTCAGCAACACTCCTCCAGGGGTCATCTGTCGAGAGTCTTTGAGGTGTGGTGTGCCAAATTAGGTGGTAAGCTACATAGGTAGCATGCTACGTCGAAGAATACTCGAAACCAGATGGGCTAAAGGCCTAATTAAAGGAGTAGGGTCCACGGGGGTGTCCACAGGGGGGTGTCCTGTCGCCCCTCCTGTGGTGCATGACAGTGGATGGTAAATCTGGAAAAGACCAGTATGGTCATCTTCACGAGGAACTACAAGATGCCGAAATCTGACGCTCCTGTTTTTTGTGGTGGGAGGCTGACGTTAAATATCTGGGAGTAGTCCTAGATAGCAGACTGAACTGGGCAAATCAAGACCCAACATTTTGGATGTGTAGGAGAGCTTTTGGATTGACGTGGGAAACAGGGCCTGGAATACTGTTATAGCTCTAGTCCGCTGTCCTTAAACCGAAGTTCTTTATGCGATCGTGGTCTGGTGGCCATGGACAGAACTTAAAACGATGCAGGACAGGATGCGACGACTATAAACGCAAGCGTTTAAGGGTTTGTCGGGAGCAATGAGGACTACGCCCACAGTAGCGATGGGATTCATGCTCTGTGAAGAACGCCTACACATCGCGATAACTGCAGAAGCGGCACACGCGATTTGCCGCCTGGTGAGAGTAAACAGATGGACTCGGGAGACTAGACACACTAGGCTCCTGAGTGACATCAGCTCACTGCCGGTACTTGAGATGAGGCAGAACAGAATAACAAAACGCTTCAACTTTGCCTGGGCTTTCCGCGTCTGCATTCCAAGCAGGGATGAGTGAGAAGAAGATGTAAACCTACTCCTCCAAGGGGAAATCTGGTATACGGATGGCTTCAGGGAAGAGGGAGGGCCAGGAGCAGGAATCTATGATAGTGCGACACTATTAGAAGAGACAATAACTGTAGCAGGGAAACCAGATATAACATCAGAACTGGTTTGGGAATGCAAAAAGGCATTTAACAAACTTGCAGAAAAAAACAAAGTGGCTCTCATATAGGTCCTGGGCCACAAAGGGATCAAGGGCAACGAGAAAGCGAGCCAGCTAGGAAGATACGGTGCGGCAAGTGAATACATAGGACCAGAGCAAGTACTTGCCATCAAAGCTGCACCCGCAAAAAGCATCGAGAATACTGGGAGCAAACCTAGGTTTGCCGACAGGCGAAGTCCATCCTGGCCTATACATACAGAATGGACAGAGGCAGGGAAATCCTGGGTTTGCCAAAGAAAGACGTAAGGACAGTGGTTCAGATCCTCACTGGGCATAACCACTTGCACTACCATATGCACAAAAACCTTCCGACAGAGTGCAGGAGATGCAGCAGGAATGATGAAACATCTTTGCATGTACTATGCTAGTGCCCGGCGTTAGCAAGGCTCGGGTATCAGAACCTTGGGTCCTACTTCATGAAACCTGGGGAAGTTTCAATGCTTTTAGTCGTTGATCATCAAGAGGTCTGGGGTCAACTACTGACAGCGATGTTTAAGGGTGTGGCGCAATAGGCTTTATAGCTTGAGCGCTAGGGGAGCTTCATAGGGGCTCCCCGCCCGTCATATAACTAACTAACTACCAACGTAACGTAATCACAAAAACTGGTCTCTATTTTTCTCATATTTCCATACTTCCCTCGCCTTTTGTTCGGGACATGACATTTTTTATAATTTATATGTAGCTCAAATTGTTTTAATTCTTATATTATATTGTTTAAAAGCGATACTTTATGTTGGAAATTCTAAGTGCTTTAAAAACATGTTTGGTTTATGAAGACACTATTTGAAAAATTTCTTTGGTAATTTTGTTCTTAGAGAACAGCTGAATTACGAATTTAACTTCTCTAAAAGCATCTCAGTAGTAAGCAGTAAGTAGTAAGTAATGACAGATATGTTTTTTCTACAAATAATGGAGGCTTTATTATATACATATAGTATTAGAGTCATAACAAATAAGTTAGTAACTAATTTATTATTCATTCGAAATTTTGTCTTTATCATAATAACCCAGTGATCACAATTACCCTTGTTGGCCATCGGCCATTGAGTCAATTGATACGGTGGCCGAGGGTTAAAAAATGTCACTACAGACAGAAAATAGCTATCCCTTGTTTAAATAATAAGCCAATACTTTGAAATTGACATTATTAAGTTCTTGTTAAATTTTTATTTGCTTATGAAGTTTTTTTCATCACTGAATTTATCATGCTCTCCTTAATTCATTTTAATCCTTTGTACAAAATCTCATTTCTAACTTATTTTCCCTGATCTGTTCTATCGAATTATTCTGTCTACTCGCATTTTTGCATCCCCGTTATAAGTATGATATTTTTATAATGTTTACCGATTCGAATCTATGTGCCGATAAAACCTTCAGAGTTACCTCTTATTCACAAATATTTCAGTATTATTATTTCCTAAAGCTCTTTCTTTTTATGTAGTAACCGCCGCCTCTGCTCTCCGTAAATCAAAAATTAATACTGGAATTAAAGAGTGGTTAACCCTTCTTCTTTTACATTATACGTCAAATATTTCAAAACCTTATCGCATTCATATTTGGAATTACAACTTACTTGGTCATCAAACATAAGTTTATGATAAAGGGCAACAAAGTCATCAAACCCTAACTCAGACCTATTTTTTGTATCTACACCTTGAAAAATCTCCCTGAGCTTATTCGTTGCGATTTTACAATTCACTCTTGGCAAAAATGCTTTTACGTCCTTCAATGTAACCCTGAAAAAAAAGTTTGAATGTATGTCAAAGACGATAAAAAATTTAAAAAAAATGAAAAATGAAGATATAAAAATGAAGATGAAGTAAATATATATTTTTTAATTTTCTAACATTATTGTAATATATCATCTAGATACAACAGTATCGAAATAATAAACTGAAACGATTAAAAAAGGTGAAATACATTATGGAACAAATGAAAGAGAATCTCTACCCGCCTGGAAAATACCAAAATATTCGTATCAATGTATCTCCCCTTCATGTGATAGTGCTATTTGTTTTAGGATACATGAATAAAAAGTGAATAATAAACCTTATGAAGTTATTGGACTAGGTTTACAATCGTTGATTTATCTTATCAACATTTACAATACATTAGACTATAATGAGACTTGACATATATCGCCAAGTGGTCTAAATTAAAAAAAAAATACCGAAACTATTAGTTTATAAAAGATAAACCGAGACGCCGCCTCGATATCTAAAAAGTGAATTGAATTTTATAGAAGATTTCAAGTTGGTCGCGTGTTTTACTGGGTAGCATACTAGCTTCTAGGCCAATGTATCAGTAGGATAGATTTTCATCATTAGCGAGCCATAGGCTCATACAGGCCTAACCAAAAGTTTGTTCCCTATAAATTTTAGTTCATAATACAAGAAAGAAATTGTATTCCTTATGTAATTTTAGTCTTAGTAAAGGCAGTAATAGATCATAAAAAGGACGTACATTTCTCGAGAATTCTCCATAGCATAAAACTCCCTTCTGAGCCATCTTTCCACTTGCAAAGGATAAGGTGCATTTATAGTATCTTGTACCAAATGCTTTAATCCTTTAACCCATAATTCAGATTCCTTTTCACTTAAAGCTGGAAGTATGTAAAAACTCATTATTTATTATTTATATAACCAAAGGATTGTCACAAAGAACTTACCCATAATAGCAAGAGTTTTTAATCGAAACTCCGAACCATAGTAAATATTAAGGCATTTAAGATTTTCTTTTCTTCTTGCATCTTCTGACAATTTATCAAAGTCCTTAGCATTGCTTCCAACGCGGATTTCTTTAATTTCCCTCATCTCAACTATAAATAAACAAAAAAGTCAACCCAAATATACAAAATTTGTGAGCATCAACAATTACATTTATTGGTTTCTGTTTTTGTCAATGGTATAAGAATATATATGTAATAATGTATAATGCCAATAAATGTAATTGTTATAAGAAAATATAAGACAATGCCCCGAATATTTAAACTAGTTAATGTAGTGTTTAGCGTAGGGGATATTTGACACGTTCGCGAAGCAATCAAACGAGTAAAATTGACGTCTCGCACGTGGTGCTCACGACACTCTGTCGAAGTACCGCGTGAAAATTCGCTTTCGGAGGAGACAGATTTAACGATTTCCAGATTTCATGGTAAGAAGCGAGCGCAAGGGAAAAGATAAACGGACGCATACAATATTTAACAATCAATTTTAACTTTTAAACTATACTCTTATGGCTCGAAATGAGAGACAAAATTCTGACAGCGGCCTACGAGCAGTTGGGGTAACTTCTTTTGAGAAAAATATGCCCACAATGAACTAATCAATCCATTTTCGAGCCAACTTTTTGAACATTATTTTCGACCGACTAAAAACTTAGTTTTAATTTCACTTACTTCAATATCTTTAATATTACCTTTTTTCTTCTTGTAAAAAATAATCAGAATAAAAAAGGCTTAGAGTTTAAGGGTCCCATGCCAACCGACAGAACTATCAGAGTCGTCCATTCAGATACATACTTTAATTAACACGTGCGACAAACGTCACAAGGGACCAGGGTTCAGTGACAGATTCGTCAAATTCACACGGATCACACACATCAACACGGAAACGATGACAATACAACATTTGAAAAGAGGACCTGGTTGCGCGCATGGAACAGATTTCCGTGCGCTCAAGAACAACCAGGGAAGCGACGTCTAGGTCGTATGTTTACTTCCGTGCGCCACAGCGGGCCCTGTGTTCTAAACGGATTCTCCCTCTCTCTCTCGCTCGGCGTGATCGGTCATCTAAGCGTGATGTAACCTATTCTTGCCGCCCGTTGTGAACGAATTTCCTCTCTAATCGGCAGAATTCAGCATCTGCGCAAGACATAACGTCTACTTCAAGTCTGTGGGGGCGAGCATCTTTACAGAAGCTTGCTGTTGGTCAGACCTATACTCGACGCAGCAGCAGGTGAGTTGACTATTTAAATTCTCCCTCTTGATCTTTCTCACCTTTTTCTTAAATTGTTTGCATTTTGTGCTTTATAATTGTGTACTGATTTTCCAATAGTATTGCATTAACATTTCCGTGAGTAGGCCAGAGACGCCACATTGAGTATTCGGCAGCAATTGCTGATCGGTAAAATGATTAAAATTCGAGTAGCTGGTTGAAACTGAATAAAAATGAGTTCTCGCGAGTTTTTATTGTTTTTTCGCGGAGATAAAGTCATGAAAGTATGACCTTAAATACAAAGACTTCGGCAGAGTATTTTGAGAGTACCGTCTGCAAGTTCGACTTGAAAAATCAGTAAAATTAATAATGACGATTCTGGCGAGTGCAGTAATAAAATTGTGACTTCCAAAGTCGACTCATAATAGTCGAATACAAATTATGTCTCGCGATGTTACAAAATACGGCCATTGAATTAATTGGATATCAATTTTATAATGTTCACTTCTGTAAACAAAAAAAATATAACGAATGAATCGTGCTTAAATATATGGAATAAATTTTATTATTAATTATGATTAAATATACGGTTAAAATGAAGGTGGCCTTCCGAAAATTCTATTCGCATTTTGATGTCATTCCTGGCTACTCCCATCTCCGCTTCCCTTATATCTGAATTAGTGAGGCCTAGTCACTCTCAAAATAATCTAATCCGTCGTTTTATTTGGGAGAAGTTCTGACTCTCTGTTCCCACTTTTTGCTTTTGCTACTTTTATTATGAAAATAGCTGGCGCTCAACTGTAACGAATTCACTGTATAGCTTAGCTAACTAATGATATAAGTTCAAATAAAATAAATTAATAAAAAATGATATTCATGTATATAATATAAAATTAAAAGTTTGTCATAAGGACAACCGTAGGATTTCGGCGAAAGCGGCTGCTGATCTGAAAAACTGCATTAATCCAAGCGAAATAGCGGTAAAATTTCAGCCATAACCACGTCTCAAGACCCTCAGATACGTGGTTACAGTCTGTGACGGAGTCAATATGACGATCTGAGTAAATTCTCGTGCACCTTGAGGACACGGAGCTACCCAAGGATAACAACATTCGGGACGCTTTTCAGGCTATTAACCAGTGAGAGCTTAGCGCCTCCAAGAGCGCCGATGATAAGGATGATTAATTTAACGCAATATTCCGGGTTTTTGCTAGCTGCTGCCGAAAATTCTATAACGAACATGGTTTACTTCTCGAAGTCAAGGAGACCTATGCCAGGCCTCGAGTGTGCAACAGAAATACTTATCGAGAATATCAAGTTCCAGTGTATGTGGCCCTTCTCATTCTCGACAATTGACACTATTTTGCTAAGAGCGTTTAGTGGAGATATATTAAGATTAATGTCTTAAGAGTGACAGAGATGGTAATAAAGCACTCTTAGTGCCGCATTATGCTTTTGGATGTAGGTCGTTCCCATATGAGTTGGACAACTAGATAGTATGTGCTCTAGATGCTCGGGGTGTGCATAGCGCGCCCTGCAGCTATCATCGGGAATCTTTTGGCTCAAAAAGTGGTGTCGGTATGTTGAAGCCCTCCGTGCCCGACTTCAATCCGCGTCATTTAAGGAAAGCAAAAGTTAGCTCACACGACATTCACTAATCCTCCACATTTCAGTGAAAGATGCTGTGCAACCTCTTATCGAGCAGCTGTTCACTGAAGTTTTTCTTCTATTCTTTCTGAATCCGGGCTTTCAGGAGTGAGTACTCAAGATAGATAAGATTTGATGCATTTTGCTCACCCTTATTCTGAAGTTAAGTCCGAGTGTTTCAGCAGGCTCCTCCGCTGATTTGTACAGAAACGCTCCTTTGTCCACTTCTTCATGCTTCCTGACCATTTTAAGAAGATCTCTTCCATTTGTGACTATGTGCTGTACCCAGAATAATCCTGTTTTGAAGACATTCAAGATTCAATATTCCGCGAATACCTTGACGGCGTGAGATATAAAGTCGCGAAACAGAAGACTTAAGATGTATGCTTTTGTTTAGGTTCATAGCCTTTCGTGTGCCGAGATCAAGAGATCCCAGCTCCTTCTTCGTCCATGAATTCTCCAAATGAATAGAGTACTACCGGAACGGCAAGCATGTTCGTTGCAGATAAGTTTGTTCCTCGCCCACAGTTTAGCGCTTCTATCGGCGAGCTCAGGGTCTTCAGGTATGCCATTAAGTTTTTCTCCTTTTTAACCTAAATTCCATTCTTATTTCCTAAGTGTATCGTTTGACAATCCCTAGAGCTAGATGTAGTTGCTCTTTATTTTGAGTGTAAATCCTCCACGTAAAATACATGAGTGACCTTGTGCTTTCGATTTGCAGGTTTCGCGCAAAGGTACCCCTGAGAATGGCAAAGTGCTGGAGATAGTGACAATAATGTGAGGCAAGAGGAGTGGGCTCATGGTGTCGCCCTGACAGACACCTCTCCGAAAGATTTGCGGATGAACCTTAAAGCTTTTCAAAAGACAGATGATAAGTCTATTGGAGGTCGATTCGAAAGCTTTCCGGTAATCACTCCAGGCCATCCATAGGTCACGCGGGTAAGATTCTGCATCTTTATAGACACATCTATCGATGAGCAGGTTCTCCCGACATACTGCTACTCCTTTCTTTGAGCCGCGTTGTTCATACATTTCCTGCCACTCAGATTTTCAAATATGAGGTGAAACTATGGGTCAGATGCAGTTGGGTTAACGGAAACTTCTTCCACCAGAATGTCTTGATACCATCTGGTCCAGGAGTGGTATAGTTCTTTATTCCTCTCAATACTTTTTTTTCCTCCCCGTTAGTGACGTGTGGGCATTTTTCCTCAGCTGCTATTATGAGGGCATCACACAGCTCCTTGAAGCTATTTATGTTCTTTGAGTCTTCGTCCAGTCCATGTTGAACTTCGTAGTCTTCTCTCGAAAACACTCCGCACTCTGGTTTGTGTGGGTGGTCGACAGTAACTAGAGGGTCCAGGAGTATCCTAGATGGATAAGAGAGAATTATAGTATGTGATAACGGATCCGGAGTTCACGCGCTAACTTTCGAAACTTGGCGGTAAATTTCCGGCCAGATGTTATATAGTCAATCACACACTGAATGCGGACGCGTATTGTCTTTCCCAGCCTAACTTTATGGCCAGTTGATGTGCACCTTAACACACCGTCACCACATTTTAAGTTGAGACCTTCCCGATGATAGCTGCAGGACATGCCATGCACACCCCGAGCA
>JAAAKG020026061.1:0-19957 GCA_010014905.2 Druon quercuslanigerum | reverse complement strand
TCTGCATAATTAATAAAATACATAATTGGGAAAACATTTCGGGCACAAAGTATAAATATCCGAGCGCGAAGCGCGAGATCCAGCATACGCGCGCCATAAGCGCGCTCAAGCTTGCGAGCGAAGCGTGCTGCGCGCGCAGCGCGCGTTGAGAATGTGCCCGCGCAGCGGGCAGATTTTTTATTCTAAAAATATAAATGTTCAACAAAACTGCTAATTTTGGTTCAGGTTTGAAGTTTTTACAGTTTTTTTATAGTTAAGAACTAATATATTTTTTTGGTTCAAAATAGAATTATTTTGTTGAAAATTTACCAATTTTGTTAAATGGTTCATCTTCTTAGAAAATTTAACTGCTTAGTTAAAATATCCATCTTTTTTACTTGAAATGTAAACCATTTAATTGAAATTTATGTTCTTTCTTCAATAACACATTTTTACTTTATCAAACATTCAAGTATTTTGTTAAATATTATTATTTTTGTTGTAAAATTTATCTCTCTCTGTAAAAATTTGATCTTCTTTAGTTAAAAATACAAGTTTCTGGTTAAACATCAGGCTATTTTGATTAAAAATAAACTTTTTTGTTAAAAATCTAACAATTTGGTTAAAAAGTCATATTTCTGGGTTGAAAATTCAACTGTTTTATTGAAAATTCGTCTTTTTTTCTTAAAATTTCATCAATTTGATACAAAATTTGACTATATGATTGAATATAGCTGTATTTTCTTAAAAATATGTCTTTTTCGGTTATTCCACCTGATATTTATTTAAAAGAAATTTTTTTGTGATGAAATATCAACTATTACATTTTTCCTGTTAAATTGATCTTTTTACGTTGAAATCTAAACACCTTGCTTGCGAGTTTTACCATTTACTTAAAAGTTCACTTTTTGTTGAATAATTATAATTTTAGTTGGAATTTATATTTTTTCTGTGTTAAAAATGAGTTTTTTTACTAATAATTGATGTATTTTGTTGAAAATTCAACTGATTGCTTGCAGATGAACTATTCTG
Source organism: Druon quercuslanigerum (assembly GCA_010014905.2). Classification (NCBI taxonomy): domain Eukaryota; kingdom Metazoa; phylum Arthropoda; class Insecta; order Hymenoptera; family Cynipidae; genus Druon; species Druon quercuslanigerum. The sequence continues at coordinate 18,946 of JAAAKG020026061.1, read as the reverse complement.
ATAAAAATTTATATTCTCGGATTAAAAATGCAACTGTTTTATAGAAAATTCGTCTTCTTTCGTATAAAATATATCTCCATGGTTGAAAATTGAACTATTTAATCAATAATAATTTATGCATTTTTTTGAGCATTCATCTTTTGTTTTGCTAAAAATGCTTAATAAAAATGCTTGTTAAAAATGTTTGGTTGAAAATTAATCTGTGTTGATTGAGGAACCAACTATTTAGTTGGAAATTTGTCTTTTTGGTTGAACTTAAGTGTTTTTATTTAAAATGAATATTTTTGCGGTTGTTAAAATATTAACTATTGCATTGTTTTTCTAGACCTTTTTTGTGGAAAATTCAAATATTTGGTTAGAAGTTTAACTATCTCTGTTAATTCAAAAAAAAAGAGTAAGGTTTTTTTAATCCCACTCACAACCCATAAATTGTCCGCAGTAGAGGACGATTTCTAAACAGGATCCAAATAGTCTAATTGCTCAAACAATTACCAAATAGTGTCAATAGTATGGTGTATCCGAAGGTGTATAATCAGTTTAAAATTAAGAAAAATTAGGAAAACATTTTTCAGCACATTTAAAATTTCCCTTGATTAAACATGCAAAATTTACGCTTCTTAAGAGTAAAAAAAGGTATTGGCCATGATCTGAGGCCTGCATCTGGGATATCTTTTTTATTATTTGATGAGTCAAAATCGGCATTTCTTGACAATTATAAAAGCAATGTAAGAATAGTACATAGTAGTAACTGGCTGCTCTTTTTCCTTCACGATGCCTCAGGTTCCCTTTAATTTACACGATATTTTTCTCAACAGTGCAAAAAACTACTTGAGTGCCTCCCAGCGCTTCTGTGCGGTTTTCTTCAGCACCGCCATGCAAAAAAAGAGATACTCTCATGTTCCGCACGAAGTGGAGTTGTCTTTGGGAAGTGCAGCTGAATCGGCAAGCGAGACTTCAGTGTCGCTACCGAATGAACGATACTTCCCGATCACAACCAGCATTGATTATATCTTATCAAGATCTACGATCGATAGTAGCGCCTATAAGGTATTTTGTGCACCATCAACGACTCACTACACAGGCACATACTTTGTCTTTTCAGGTTTCCAAGATGTCAACGGACTTCCTTCCCAAGGGCGAAGGTCGGGAAGTACCGTTACTTTTTAGTCTTGCTGAGTAACTGCTTCGATCTTATGAATTACATGGGTTTAAGTGAATGAGTCTCTTTTCAGAAAGAAATACATTGATTGATATTTCGAAGACGCTCTAACATGACCTGGAATTTTATCAACAATTTGACGTGAAGTTATATTGTGCACAGTAAATGTCAGTAGATTTTTTGTGACCCCCCCCCCCCTCCTCAATTTGTTCCTTTTCCGGAAAAATAAATTCCATATTTTTGTTTCAAATCATGCCTTCGATGCTAAATACGGTATTTATTGAAACTTCAGCATTATGAATTACATTCAGATTTTAGTTTATGCAAATTTGATTTATGGGTTCCAAGAACTATACCACGCCGCGGTTTTGTGGATGAGATGAGCCGCGAGGAGTTGTAGGGTGGTCACCTCATGCATTTCTTAAAAGTAGCATAGCGATAAGGCGCAGTACCCCAACGGCCTAGCTGGATCTGATGTTATATTAAAAATTAAAAATGGTGGATCCAATATATCAGACATATATTATTTTAAAAGTTTTAACCTTGATAAAATTTGTGATAATTAGGTTTTTGGGGTCGCTTATTTCAAATTTGATGTTGGACTTTTGAAATTCCAAAGAGCGGATCCAATATAGCAGGCACAAATTATTAAAAATGTTTGAACCTGGATAACATTGGTGATTATTCGGTTTTTGGGGTCGCTGAATTCAACCCTGATGATGATTTCAATATTCAAAATGGCGGATCCAATACTGAAGACATAAATTATTTCAAAAGTTTGAACCTTGATAAAAGTTGTGATAATTAGGGTTTTGGGCTCGCTGATTTCAAATTTGATGTTGGATTTTAGAAATTCAAAATAGCGTATCCAATATCCGGACATATTCCATGATTCATGCCCGAAATATGGAAACCGCCATTTTAAATTCTAAAAATACAACATTAGATTTGAATTCAGCGAGCCCAAAAACATTGAACTTGCCAATATAACTTAATTCTAAAGTGTGTTTTTTAACGTTATTTAACATTTATTTAAACAATTTTTATTCATTCAAACAATGTTTTGCCCTGTACATCTCGAAAAGTTACTACCTTCTGTAATCAATAACGCAGTTGATGAATTATAATATTTTGTGTGAAATATTGTTATTATATGTTATTAAATATTATTAAATATTATTAAATATTTTTTTATCAAAATATTTTGATGCATATAAAAATAAAAAGGAGGAACAGGTGTGATACCTAAGAAATGAGACATATGATTACAGGCAGACAGGTACCTCTATGAGAGATCTCTTGCTCCCAAGAACGATATATCATGAACAAGAGATCTGCGTCGTTGATTCATGCGGCGCTTCTTCCCGAAGAACGCATATGCAACGTGATAACTTCCGGCAATGGTCCTAGCCAAGAACATGCATATGAGAGCAAGAATGTTAAAGAATCTAACATCGCAGAAACTTGAACTTATTTCTCATACATAGTATTCCTATGATTTGTGTTACTTGGTTAAGATGTTTAAAGATAGTCCGCTTATTCAGTAAGAATTTGATAAAATTGAGTAAATTATTTGAACGAGAGATTTATTTAAGGAAAAAGACAGTCCTTTCTCTTTTGATGGTGAAGCGCATGGGCCAACGGAAAAAGAGAGAATTGGAGATCACTTGGCTTACTTGCCTGCTACTCTCAAACTCGAGGGATTGTTGTGAGACCTTGCTGGCTTCAATCATTGTCAATCAGTTTGTACGAGGCACCGTTACAGTGTCTTCGTTGTTGGCCAGCCTGTCCCCTTGTACGCCTAATACCATTCTTTTACAACATTCCAATGTTTCCAACCAGTCCCGTTTTTCACAATGCCACTTTGTAGTCCCTATGATAAGACAAAGCCTAAACAATATCGAGGAACAAGTGCCCCATGTCAAGTGTCATTGAAGGAGAAACTGGCAATTGCTCAATCTTTAAGAGAAATTAATTATCCAAATTTAACGCCGCACCTATATATGAGTGATCGCATACTGAAAAAAATGTTTGGCTGAGACAACAAGCTTTTTATTGGTAGATACGGTATGTAATTTATGTTAGCAGCGATAGACATTATAAGCCCATCAAATAAAAGCTTACATATTTACCACCAAAGTATTTTCCAACAAATAAAATTATAGGAAATGTTACAAGTTTTAGCAGTAAAACTATGTTTAGTATTTTGCAAGTTTAGGAGAATTCGCATACACTGATTAATTACACAGGCCCACAAAATAAAAAAAGTTGTCTGCACGAGACAAGTGACAAGGCTACCCTTATGGATTTTGAGCCGCTGAATCCGCATCTGGCCTCAGAAGTTCTCGTGTATGACTCCGTTTTTCCCAAGATGCACGAAATAGAACAAAATCTAGGGATATCTAGGGATATATTGGATAATTCTACGGAAATTGAAGGTCTTTATTAGATTATATAGATTTATACGGGAAAAAATAACAAAAAGTGTCATATACTTTGCAGATTTCCATGCTAAATTAAAACTTGAAGACCAAATTATTCAGGCTTGTTCCATTTTCTGTCTAGAAGCAAAATGCAGACAGAAGACAAGGGAATTCCTGGTCGTACAGGCCCACAAAAAAATATTATCTGCACGAGAGACGTAACTGATTTCAGACGCAAAACTACAAAGGATATGACATTTTTGTTATTTTTCTGAAAAGATCTTTGATTTCCCTAGAATTATCCAAGCTAGGGGAAACAGAAGGCACACTAAAGATTTTCTGTGTACAAATTAAATCTCTACAACTCGCTACACTTATTAATATAAGATCCACGTGTCTATTTTCGCGTATACTGGTATATCCAAATAGGGTCCACAATATTCCTAGATTTTCCTCTATTTCGTGCATCTAGGAGAAAACTGTAGCATGTACGAGAAATTCTGAGGCTAGATTCGAATTAAGGTGCTCAACATACATGAATGTAGCCTAGTTACTTATCTCGCGCAGATAACTTTTTTTTACCTGTGTGACCGGAAAATTCATAGGCTTTTCCCTACTTTTTGCATTTAGGGAGAAAATGGTATAAGTCATGGTATAATATAAAAAAGGATATAGAATTTCTCTTATTTTTTGTCATATAAGTCTGCATAACATTAGCAAGACCTTAAATTTTCCTAGATTTATCCTAGCTCGGGGAAGCGAAAAGCACACTGGGGAATTTTTGTGTATCAATTTGGTCTTTACGAGTCCCAACACATAAGAATATGACACCTGTATGTTTATTCTTCCGTACACTGGTATTACCAAAATAATGTCCTAAATATCCCTAGCTTTTCCCCTATTTAATGCATCTAGGGGAAGTCTGAGACGTCTACGGGCAATTCTAAATCCAGATTCGGGTTCAGCGGCTCAAAATCCATAAGAGTAGCCTAGTCAATTGTCTCGTGCAGACAGCTTTTTTTTATTTTTTAGGCCTTGATTATATATACTGGAAGGTCATAATTTTCTGAAAGCTTCAGAGATGAGAAGGTTACCTAGAAAAACTTTAAGTTAAGTAAATAATAGTTAAATCGTTAGATATGAAGCTATCAGGATTTCAGCTAAACAATATAAATTCCTTGAACCGATGAGATGTCCAGGTTAAAATTATTAGGGAAAATTCACATTAAACCCACGTGGAATACAAGTAGAAATTGACTATAAATTCTCCAATCGTTTGGTAACAATTTTCTCCTGTGGGTCCTCATATAATTTACACACTTCGTGGATAGAACGAGATTAGGTTATTCAGATAAAATTTTGAAAGTTCCACGTGTCACTCGAATTCAGTATTTTTTACCTACGTTTGACTTTCTTGGTTTAAAAAATTCCCCAAGCTTTTATATACTCTAGTTGAGGGCAAATTGATTTTTGGGGAATAAAGTATTTTTCCTTGCAGTACTTGAAAATATATCAATTTTAATAGTTAAGGATACTACTTTAAGTACGCAGAACTACTAATTTAATTTAAGGCCTAATAATTTTTGATTAAGACTTACTACTTAAAGTAGTAAGTAGAATTACCTGAAAGTGGTTATCTACTATCGGAAGTTGTTGCGACAACATGTAAAGTACTAAAGACAACTACTACCATTCTTAGAAATAAAAGTAGTATTCAGAACCATTTAACTGGCAGCGGCATGTATTACAACCTACACTGAGAAAAATGTTTCTTTGAATCAAACAAATTTTGTTTAAATCAAAAAAATTATTTCTTTAATATGGGGTCAAACAAACGTTTGTTTGATTTAAATAAATTGCTTGTTTAATTTAAGCAAAGTTCTTTTTTACATTGAATATCTATATATATATATATATATATATATATATATATATCAAAGTTCCTACTTTAAAGTATACAACGATAATTACAATAGAAAAAAAGCATTATTGATTTCATAAATCATCTTTATAAAGAAAGAAGATGAGTATTGAAAAAGTATTTCTGACGTCTATTTGTAAATTAATGTATGATTTTACAGTAAATTAGAACTTTTAGAATAACGCAACACTAAAAACAGAGCAATGCCATCAAATGAATCAACAAATCAATTAATTTAGATTTTAGTTTAGTTACTTCGGAACCACTGACAGTGCCTTGGCCCGCCTAACGCCACTTTTTAGTACTCCTTTGTATTGCATTTTTTGTCTGAATCAAAAAAATATTTTTATGAATTCAAACAAACTGATTTTAAACAAATGCACTGTTTAATAAGAGTCAGTTTTTTGTTTAAATCAAACAAATTGTACTAAACAAAATATTTGTTTCAATAAATAAGACAAATATTTTTCATTTCTCTAAACTAAATACAGCTTCTTTTAATTTAAGCAAGCGAGGGGGGGAGGGAGATGGTGACGGAGAGGGGGGAGAGGGAGGGAGAGAGGGAGAAAGTAGACCCGAGTCTCTGGATTTAATGTCAAGCTCAGTCCCAAAAGTGATCATTTTTCAACTAAAAACATACACGCGAAATTTGCAGCAAAATAAATTTACAACACAAAACTAATTTTCAACCAAAGAGATGAATTTTCACGTTAAACGATTAATCTGCACAAACAAATTTTAACCAATAGCTCAACTTTAAAATAAACAAGGACAAATTTCCAACAACAAAATAATCTTCTACAAAATATTGGAATTTTGTACCCGCAAACAATAATTTTCTTTCGAAAAGACGAATTTGCAACAGAATTGCCTAAGCATAGTTTGATCTTCAATCGAAGAGATTAATTTTCAATTAAAGTGATGAATCTTCAAGCAAAAAGAAAATTAATTTTCAACAAAGTAGTTCAACTTTTAAACCAGAAAATTTGTTAGTCAAGAAAGAAAAATAATTTCATTCAAATCATTCAATCATTTCAAGCCGATGAATATTGGTCTACAAAACAGTTGAATTTTCAACCCGAAAATACTAATTTTCAACAGAAAAGTTCATTTCAACCAAAGAGTTGTATTTTTAAGAAAAAAGAGGAAATTTTAAAGAAGACGATTAGTTAAATCAGAAAAGTATTTTTTTAACACAGTAATTTAACATTTACATAAGTAGGATCTCCGATATGCACGGAGATAAATGAATAATCAAAACTGGATTGCCAAAATTTAGATGCACAGCCTGATCTTCTAGACAGTACCAAGTATCGTCCATAATTTGTTATCCATAGTCATGAAAACCATAATTTTACAGTCTGTTTGAATATCCAAAGGTGACTTAGACTTGAAATGCATTTTAGCCGGGAGTGATTAGGATTCTATGCGGCTGCCCTATAGATAAAGCTCAAATATAGTGAGTCTGACGCTCTAGACCATGTGGCTAATCCGGTACTGGTTTTTAGAAAACATTCATGTTGGCTCAACTTTTCCTTGCAGTAGCGTACAATATCAGAAAATAAGTGTGTCTATTTTCATTTAATGACAGGATTTATACACATTTATATTTGTCCCTTTGGAAACTAATGTTCTGGGAGAAAACTTAACCTCGACTTTTGACCCATGAAGACCGCCAGCCGACTCTTTTACCAGAGAACAAAGTAGAGGAGGAGGATATTTATGCTTGGCAAATAGACTTTACGGTTTCACCGTAACTACTCTCGTAACAGTAACCTCGCTAGCTGCTGTCTCCGTGACATCTTTTCCTTCATGTAATGTCGATCACTGGTTAGAAAGAGATAAAGAAATGCATAACTCTGACTTCACGAAATGAGGTGTTTGCCCGTCATTAATCAAATGTGCATACGTTTCAAGACAGCAGAAGTAGAGTGTGCCAAAGAAGATCCAAGAAAATATTAATGCAACATCTTTAGAAAAACAAGTATTGTTTTCATTTTCAGACAATATCATTCTTCACGTTGCAGTCCACACATATAGGGAAACAAGTCTAGAACAAAAGAAATTGCATGTTAAAAAAGAGGACCTTGCTTTATGACAAAGCGTTTTTATTTTAAGACCAAAAATATACTCAGGGTCATGTTTAAAAAGAATACTTAAATTTAATTGTTTAGGCCGAAGGCATGTTGCATGTAAGGCGTAACAAAATTAAGTTGGAAGAAAAGTAAGTAAGTAAGTAAGTAAGATAAGTCCATCCTTAAAACAAAACTGTGTGTCTCCCGAAACTTTTGATACATGTATCATAACAGTATACAAACTAAGGTTTTTGAAAAGACAGTCTCATATTTTTAGATCGTTATATTAAGAGCATATAAATACATTTCTTTTATATTGTAAAATGAAGTGACATTAAGAAAGTTGTAAATTTCTGCGTTCATGAATTTCGTATTATTTATGAAATAAAAAACTTGTACGTTGTATCATTTAAATTATGGTCAGTAACTATTGTTTTCAAATCGAAATGATAAAACTGATGATAATTCAAATTGCGATTTGATCAATCTTAAATGCTTGCAACATTAAATATTACATACGTCGCAACAGTTTGACGTTTTTACATTTTCAATTCTGAATGCTCTAAAGTTAAAATTTTAAATATGTTGATGGTTTTGATTCGAATCACATCTGATTTAAAAATTTAATTTTATCAAAATAATTTAATTTTGAAAAATTTTAAGCTACATTTAGTAGCATATGAAATTATTAGGGTGAAAATTCTAAATAATACAAATGCACATCCTCACCAAAATAACTTTTTTTACTTGCTTTTTCTATTTTGCAAAAAAACGCATAAAAATGAATAAATATACCGGGATCAAAAATACGTGTTTTTTAATATTTTTTGGGTCACTGAATAAAAATCCGAAATATTTACATTATGTCAAGTTTTTGACAAAAATTGAGGACAAACGCGTTTTAGCTATTTAAAAAAAACATCATATTTTAAGAACTTGACATTTAAGAGACTTCTAATAGGGCTTAAAGTAAAGGTTTAAAGCTTGTACATTAAATTTTTTCCCTCGCTTATCTTGAGCGCTAACAGGTTTTTGCTGCGCCCGCGCCCGCAGACTACTCCTTCAGCACCCGGGTAAACGCGCGCACATCAAAAACCTGTTATTGCTAAAGATAGGCGACGAGAACATTTGTTTTATTGTACTCATTTAAAAGCAGCAGGTTTCACCTTTAATTTGATTCCTATTAGAAGTATATTAAACATTAGGTTCGGACACTAAGTTTTTTCAAAAAATAGTCACAAACGCTAATATTCTTCAAACTTTCCGCGTCCATTATCTCAGAAAAATGCTTAAGTTTTGTAGAGTTACAATTTTAAAATATTGAATTTTGAAAATATAGAATTTAAAATTATTCAATTTTCAGGATTTATATGTCATAAGTATATAATTTTGAACGTTTTTTTTAAATATGTATATGTACTTTAATTTTCAAGATATAGAATTGATTATTCTTCAATTTTTAAGACTTGCAAATGAAACCTCTTCAATATTTAATGTTTTATGATATAGTTAATACTTTTATAAAATAGTTAATAAGATTTTAATTCAATTCAATTTTATAGATCTGTAATTCAAAAATTCTTCAAGCGTGAACAGTAAAAATTACAGCGATGATCCATTTTTTTTATTCTTATATTTTTTTACATATTTGAAACAATTACGTAGCGTAGACGAAGGGGTATCGTAGCTCCAGACGGAAATTTTTGTAAGAAAAGTAAGCAAGGGAACTCCTATCTCCTAACTCACAACTCACGAGGGGATTGGAAGTAGTGAAATGAGGCGATGGGAAGTAGGGAAGATGATGGGAGGGGAATTAGCAGAAATGGGGGTAGGTGAAGTAAGAGAAGTGGTCGGAAGTGGGAGGGGGTAGGGTAAGTACGAGAAGTGGAGGGAGCGAAAAAGGGGAAATTAGGAGGTAGAGAAATTGTGGGTAAGTAAGGAGAAGAAATGCGGGGAGCGAAAATAGGGGAAATTTGGAGGAAGAGAAAGTGTGGGTAAGTAAGAAGAAGAAATGCGGGGAGCGAAAATAGGGGGAAAGAGAAGGTAGATAAAGTATAAGAAGCTTGAAGAGGGGGACGTAGATGAGGAAGAAATAGGCGAAGGGAGGGGAAACGATGCTTGAAGCGTCGGGCGAGAAAGTATTGGAGGAGAGGGGAAGTATATGAGGGGGAGATTTAAATGATTTATTTATGTCTTTAATATTCTTTAACGCTTTCATAAACTTTGTTAACCTTTTCTATTGGGAAAATGAAAAACAACTGATGTTCCAGTGATTCAAATGAAAAATTGTTACAACATAAACGCAAAAAGCAGTCTTGATAAAAAAAATGCAAAGCCCAAGCGAGCTGGAGAATCAGCTGAGATTAAGAAACTCGATACGAAGATTAAAATACGAAGGTAAAGATGCTGACGGAAGAGACGAGAATTACGGGGTGAGAGTGCGAGTATGAAGGAGGGAACATTTGACGTGCTTTTTACAAAAGCGCGCTGAGTGAGCAATAATTGCCAATAAAGTGTCACGAGCGATCGTTGAAAAAGGAAATTTACGACGATGTAGAAAATGAAACGGCACTCGGGTGAAACAGGAGAAATGGAGGAGAGTCGAGAGAAGACAGCTAAGACTCTCCAGTCTCTATAAGGCCAAGTTCGAGATCAACCTGCGGCTGCCATTATTGCAAGAGAAATTATTGCCATTACGCCATACACGTGTAATCTCGTTATGGACAGTGATTAATATTCGCTTATAATTCCAATCCAACTATACTCGGTGCCTAATTAGCTATACGCGAGGAATGAGATATTTCACTGAAATTTTTCAATATTCTAAACACAATTTACAATCTCTAAAGTTTCTTGACTCCAGCACATATTATGGATATTACTGATTGTCTGCAGTTAGATTTAAAATAATGAGATTGTCAAGTTTCAGGAAATTAGAATCATGGTACAAGATTTCTTAAAAAAATGAAACATTTTATAACCAAAATTTATAGTAGTGTCTACAACTTTATACGTCCGGAGATAAAGCATATCCTCACCCCATTTGCTTAATAATTAATTAATCATACATGTAAAATAATTTTCAAAATCACTTACTTTTTCAATTATTTGGGAAGTTCATTATAAAAGGTACAGCTACAGTCACTTTGTACAAATAGGAACTTGTTACATTTCAGTGATTAATCACTGACTGAAAAGAACAACTGAAATTAAAGTTCCTTTTTTATATACGAAAAAATATATCAAATAGGTTTAAAGTTATGAGAATTTCCTCAAACATGATTAGTTTTGTAACTTGTACTATTCACAATTAAAGAATTTGCAACTGCAAATCTAGAAAATTGAATAAGTTTCAATTTCGAGTCTTCAAAATAAAAAAATAAAAAATAAAAGAATTCAAAACTGCATAATTTTCTATCTAACGTATTACATTTTGAAGAGTCTTTATTTTGATTTATTGACATATTCCAAAAATTAGATCAAAATTTTATGATTTTAAACTATATAAGCATTCAAAATCAAACAAGCTGGAACATTTTTAAATGTAAACATCTTTAAAATGGATCAGTGTCGAGAATGAAACAAAAAACATCGCGTAATGTATTTTGGGAACATCTTGTTAAGGTTAAAATAATGTGAAAAAAACCTTATTAAAATATTACTTTTTTCATTCATTGTAATTCCTCTGGGGATGAAAATTATATTCAAAGACAAGTTGCAAATTAATGAAAGCCGATTGAAAGTAAAATTACAATTACTATTTAAATTGTCCGAAAGCCAATGTGGCTCTTTTAATATTTATTTTAATTTGTGATTATTAATTACATTTCATTATACTTAAAATTGAAACATGTTTCTGCTAGTATTAATTATTCAATAACTTGAAATAATTTTTATGTTATAGTAGGATTCGTGAAATTCTGTTCCCGCTTATACTTGAATCGATTTTGAATTTTTGTCAACGGTAACTTAATAGATTCTTAAGTTATATGTGCGAGTCGATTAAAAAAAAAGTTATTCATAATTTTTGTTAAATAAAATTGTTAAGGTTTTGATGCATTACCAGTGCATAAATTGTTCAGTTTAAACGACATTATGAGTAACCGACAAATGCAGATTCATAAAATACTAATTCAGTGTTTCAAATAAATTAATAAGTTGTTATTAACAATTATATTGCCATAAACAGAAGTCTGAGATCTTGTGATGATTTTGAATATTAATAAAGTGTCTTTTATTTTTAATTCAATTTGAAGTCATTCACAAGTGTTATAAAAATAAACGGAAGTATACCATTGCTTTTCCAGTGATATTGCGGAACAGTACGTAGCCATTTTATGAAAAATGTGATTTCTATATTCAAATGGCATAAACAAGTTCGCTGTTTGTGAAATTTAAAAAAAGTTTTAGGTACTTTTTGGGAAATGTATTTTTATGTATTTACTAGTAATATTCCTGTGCTCTACATTTACATTTCATGGAAACTGCGATTGTTATAAACAAACAGCATACACATTTTTCACTTTGTGTGAATTTTTAAATTTGGAGGTACTTAGTTAGAGGTAGGTATTAAGTATATGTTTGCGTGATCTGAGAGGTCGATTACGGTGGACCGTCGTCAGTTACGAAAAGCTTTTCCTACTTCAATGGGTCATCGAGCTATGATTTTTTACCCTCTTAGTAAATCAAGTTAATTTCCTGTGTTGGAATTCAATTAAAGGCGTGCACACTTCGTCAAAGTCTTAAGGGAACTGCACGTGGACTATATTAGGTTAGGTCTACCTACCTACCTACTTTCAGAAATCCTGCGCTAACGAGCAACGAACTTATACGAATGGCAATGTGTGCTCCGCTTTCCATCGAAGATGTCGCGCTGCCCCATATCTGCCAAATTGTCATCACCATTGCCTTTTTCGAGTTACTTCAAGATTTATTACCCGACACACATATCTTCGTGGGTGGACGGGTGGTGCTCTTTCGCTTTTAACCGTGGCCAAGAAACCCACCGCGCATGACGAGAAATTGGTGGTCACTGTTAAAGAAGAAAGAGAAGGAAAAATAAGTCATGCATTCAAGATTTCGAGTACAGCCAAATTTATCGAAACAAAGTTTGCTTCATTTATGGATTGTTTCTATTGATTAGGAATTTTCTTTTAGTCTAAGGGAGCTTCCACACGTAGAATAATGGGTAGTCAAACTTAAGAGTGTCAAAATTTAGATGGTCAGTTTGAATATCCACAGGTTTTTAAGACTCATTATATTAGGATGATGAACTTATTGATATTTCGAACATCTCTGGAGAGCAGGTAAAATGTGAAATTCGATACTTTCGAGAGAGACTTAGGATAAAGACTTTACTCATCAATCAGTGTGTTTTCTCAACATTTTTTACAGAAAAGGTATTCAAAATTTCGTATTTCAAATGTTTCATTTAAGTGTAGTGACGCCATTTCCTTAGCCTCTCGTGCGCAAATTTTAGCATTTTATAACAATTTTCCTGTTTTTCAGACTTCATTTAATAATTTAATTTTTGTTCTCTCATCTTTTTTAATGTAGACAGGAAAAGTACACATAATAAAATGGACCCTCTGTCGCAAAGATTTTGTAACACATGACACTTCTCTGATCAAAAAATAAAATTTATAACCGTGTCGATAAAATAACGCCAATATTATCGACACCAAAAAATTTAGTAGTTAGGAAGCCATCGGGGTTCAGCTTGTATCGTGATTGGATGTTCTTTCTGAAAGCTTCACTTTTAGGATGCGAATATGTGATTTCATTTCACTTTCGCGCTGATTTCAAATTCACCTCAGTTTAGTTTTTCATTAAAAAGTTGATATCTACTGTGAATTTTGGCAAAAAAATGAAGTAAAATGAATTTCACGTTCATCTGACCTCAGATTTTTTTTCAAAACAAAAAAAAAAATACATAAGAAATAAAAGTGAAATAAAATAACACCGTCGCATCCCTGCTCCTTAGTCTGCTAGCCCCTGGATACCCTATAGTTTATAATTAATCCTATCCTAAAAAAGATAACTTTAACAACCCAGAAGATTTAATTTGTCCAAAGAACAAATTTTTAACAAAATATATTAATCTCTAACCAAATACTTGAATTATCAACAAAAAAGTAAGTTTTGAAACAAAAATGGAGCAGTTATATTTTATGCTTAAAAAATTACTTTTCAACCGAAAAAAAACGAATTATCAGCGACTTAAATCCAAACAAAATAAGACAAATCGTTAACCAAATATTTAAATCCTGAATCAAACAGATGAAATTTCAACAAAAGAATTGAATTTTTAAGCTAAAAAGTAAAATACTTTATAAAACACTAGACTTTTAAACCAGAAAATAATTTTTAACAATAAAGCTAATTTTTCATCAAGAAATACGAAACTTCAAATAAAAAAAGAATTCAAACCAACAAAACGAATTTCGAAACAGATGATTTTAATTAAAAAAATGAATTATTAACAAATTAGTGGAATCCTCAACCACAAAATGTAGAAGTTTAGACAAACAAGAATAATTTTCTGCCCAAAAAGAAGAATTTTCAATAACCAAATAGTTAAATTTTCAACTTATAAAGGATAAATTTTCAAACAAAAAAGGAATGGCTAAATTTTAAGAAAGAACAGTTAATTTTAAAAACAAGAAATAAACGAAGATCGGAAAAAATATTTAAACTTTTAAATACGTAGTTTAATTTTTAACCAAAGAGTTCAATTTTTGAACAAAATAGTTAAATTATCATTAAAATACTCATTTTAAACATATAAAGGTAATTTCCAAACGAATAGTTTGATTCTGCACCGAATCGTTGAATTTTCACTCGAAAATGACGCATTTTCTAGAAAAGTGTTGAATTTTCACCCCAAAAATATGCATTTTCAACAAAAAACTTTTTACGTCCAAATATTTCAATTTTACAATATTACGGCAATGATATATATTATTAATATATTATTGCAGCTTCAAACCAAGTAGATGAATTTTCGATTTAAAAAAATTATTATTAATGAAAAATGTAATATTTAATATTTCAAACAAAAATATTTCCATTTTAAATCAAAAAAGTTGAATTCAACCAAAAAAGATGAATTTTCAACAAAATAATTGAGTTCTCAGCCAAAACAGATTACTTTCAAACCAAAAACGGAAAAGTTACATTTTTAATTAAGAAAATTTATTCTCAACTAAAAAACAACAAATTTTCATTCAAATACTTAAATTTGCAACCAAAGAGATAAATTTTCAACTAAAATATTGAATCGTCAGAAAAAATGGATTTTCAAGAAAAGAATTCAACATTCAATGAAATAGTTGAATTTTCAAGCAAAAAATAGCATTTTTTTACTAATAAGATTAATTTTGTGCTAAAAAAGGGCAAGTTATCAACAAAGTATATGAACTTCAAAGAAATTACGAAACTAAGAAAGACGAATTTGTATTTAAAAATAAAAATTATAAACTTTCAACCAGCAGTGGAATGCTTAAGTTTTCAGTGAAAAAAATTATTTTTAACCAAATATTCGAATTTTTAATTAAACTAGATGAATTTCAAACTAGAAATGTAATAGCAGATTTTTTAACCAAAAATTATAGCTTTTAACCAAGACTAGTTAGATTTTCTAATACGGTTCTATTAAGTTAGTCACATGCAAGCGAGAAAATTTTTGGCAAGTCTGGGAAATCAAATTTATTTCTAATGCATTTTCACCAGTAGAAAAGCATCAAATCTCTAATAAAATTCTTTCATCATTCCTATAGATTTTTAAATTGCGTGTTTTTTAACGAAGGTCCATTAAACTTATGTTACCTGCTAGAAATTGGAAATATGGAATATTGGAATATGGAAATAAGTTTTTTAAAGTAAATTTTGCTAACGCAGTAGTTGTCATTAATCCACACCAGTTCCAATTTCGATTTCCATCCTCTTTTTACCCACCTGTATGTTTATAATATACATCACACACTACACCTCTCCATTTTAAGATTTCTTAAGAAACCCATCGACTGTTCTTTTTTTATTGATTTCTTTCTTTATGTAGAGTAATTTCCTCAGGCATATTTTTCCTGAATTTTGTATTTAAAGAAACTGAAATTTGTGAGCACGGTCAATTTTTTCTATCACTTTATTCAAAAAAATATTGTGGCATTTCAAACTTCGAAGCCTGTTATAAGTTATTTCGATTTCCATGTGAAGATTTATATCTTTTACTCCCTGCTCTGGTTATCTGCATTTCCCGTTTAGTTGAATGTAGTCTGACTCGACCCTAACTCGTACTGTTATTTTGCAGCACAAGGTCTCATTTCATTTCAGGAAGAAAGACGACAGAGACCCTTCGATTTATCATATGCCTGCAGCGCCGTTCGATTAAAACGCTTCCTAGCGAGACACAAGTTGCGGGGGTGTGAGAACCCTCACAATATAATAATAATCTACTCTTGCGGATGATCGTATTGTCATTCTCACCCCGAGACGTAGTCGGGTCTCGGGTTGAGGGCCAGAATGAAGAGCACGTGGCACTTTGAGTGTTCATCCATTTTGAATGCGGCATATAGCAACCAAAAGGGTGATATTCGGCGTGTTTGCAAAGCACCGAATTAACTCACCACAGGAATTCGACCCTGCAAATCATGCTAATTCAGCATGACTTGAATTTGGATAATGTACTACTATTAGGTTGCAAAATTGCATCTTTCATTGCTCAGGTACATCAAATTTTAGAATTTTATTCAATAAGAATTTTTGTTAATAATTGTAATATAGGAGTACTAATATCCCGTTTGGAAAAATCTTCTGGCCATAGCCTTGCCCAGGCGAGACCATCTGAAATCCAGGCTCGACGCTGACCAGATAACCTGGCCTAGGCTTGTCGAAAAGTGAAATGTTTTTTTTTGGACTCACCGCAAGTAATTGGCTGGTCAGCCACTAGTTAATGGCTGACTAGAAACTAGTTTGAGGCCGGTAAACCGCTGCACAGTGGGACAGGAACGAGAAAAAGTTGGTCAAAAGTCTAAATTTAATTCGATTTCCACCAAAATTGGTATTTAGGTATTGGTGTTTACTAAAAAAATTTATTATTATTGCAGGTCTTCTTCAGAGTTTCAATATCACCTGTAGTTACAAATTATATATCTTTATTTATTATATTATGACCGTATGAGCATATTAATTTTTTATTTATGTAGAATAACAACGTTAATGTAAATTTTGTAACCAAATATTTTATTGTCCTAGAAAACACTTGAAAATTTGCTAATAAAGTTAATTTTAAACAAAAAAAGATTAATTAAAAATTGCATAGTTCAATTTTTTTCTAAAAGAATGCATTTTTATCAAAAAAGACGCTCGCAAGTTTGAGCACGCCTTGGGCGTGTGTCTGATGACTCTCACGCTTCACACTTGGATATTTATTCTTTGCATTTGGAATTCTTGAATGAAATTTTATCGAAAAGATCTTTTTTAGATCGCAGTATTTATATGCATTTTCCTATTCTTAATTTTCTACTCAATTAATTGTAGTTAAAGATTAAGTTTCTCAAAGCTCTGTAGGCTTTCAGGCACACATTTTGAGCTTGACACTTTTGCTGCGCTTTCGATTTTTGACAGACATTTGTAAATGTATATTTTTTGAACCACCTTAAAATAACTAAAAAAGTACAATCCTTTTTTCATATATTTTTCTATATCTCGCGTTGTTATTCTAAGAATAGAATTTTGGTTTTTGTATTATTTTTTATGCATAAAGCAAAACATCATCTATTAGATTCTTTACGTATCTCGCGTCTCTTGGCGAAATATTTGAATTTTCGATTTTCTGCATATTATTTACGATAAATGAAAACAAAATTACAAGTCCTATTGAAAGATGGTTAAAAGACATTTTGTAGGATTTTTCGAAAGCTATAATTTCTCTTTGAGACTTTTTTTCGTATTTCTCGTCGTTTGGTTCCAAATTTGAATCTTGTGGTGTAAATTTTCGGAAATTTTAAAACTTTCTCAATCAGAAAGGATGAGAATGTGATAAGTTATTAAAAATTTGTATATCTTTTTTGGATAATTAACTTTTTTATATAAATTTAGTTTCGAACCTTTTGTCGTTTTTCCACAAATTTTTGATTTTTGTTTTTCATGCCATTTTTACGATTAGAACCAAAACTACGCGTCCAATCAAGAAGTGATTATTAACGAATTTGCAGATTTTTTTTTGGGATTACAATTTTTGTTAATTCACCTTTTTTTTGTATCCTTTATTGTTTGATCACAAAAAGGAATTTTTGATTTTTCATTATTTTTGTGCAATCCAAATTTTTATCCAAAAATTGTTATGATAATCTTATAGGGGTTTAACAAGCAATGTTTTTCTTTTGTTTACTTTTTTTCATATCGTGCATTGTTTGGCTTAAAATTTTGATTTCCAATTGATTTTGAGATTGGAAAATAATAAATTTTTTCAAGAATAATTTTATGAATATAAACATGAAAAAAATTCAATCATTAAAAATAGATTTCCATACTATCTCACTTTTCGGCTCATTAGAGGCATAAATTCTGAGTATTATGAATAACCGCACATAAAAATTTTTAGATATAAAAAAATGGTCCCAAAAATGTTGAAAATGATTTCTTTGAATTTTTGTCTAAAATGGTTGGTTAACGAACTCGTCCGTTCGTTTAGGACCTCAAAAAGTATGTCAAAGATCGATTTGATCCATTCATTTTATTCGAGAGTTATCGTGTTCACGGACGGATGGACGGCAAGAAGATCAGGAAGACAAACGCCATCGCAAACTGGATTTTCGGATTGAAGGGGTCTCGAAAAGTGGAGATCCGTTGAAAACTGTGTATCAAATTTCAGACAATTCTAATACTTTCTCAATCATAAATGATGTGAATGTAAAAAAGATGACTTTTAGCAAAACATTTGAATGTTCAACATGATAATCAGACTTTCAAAGAAATGGTAGAATGTTTAATTACAGTATAAATAAAAGGTACTAGTAGACTTTTTAACAAAAAACAATTAAGATTCAACAAAATATATATGGGTACTTTCGTGAAAATCAGTAGCATAACCTACAGAATTGTATAAAAAATTGTTATCTTCTTTGAAATTAATTGATTTTTTACTAATAAAACGGATTTCCAGCGTAAAATACCATCATAACCAAAAATCATTAAAGATTTCTGAATCGTCTCTAAAATATATATTTTTTTATTAATTATGCCAGTTTCCTACACGGAGAGACTTTTAGTATCAATATTTCTTTTATCGGATATCCATAATTGAAATAAAATATACGAATTTAGGGATAATCGAGGTGCGGTTAGAAAAAGTCGAATAGTGACTATG